>BSBK01006179.1:0-72500 GCA_027943335.1 Chamaecyparis obtusa | reverse complement strand
AATTCCACATTTGTGGAGATAATAAGAAGCCAATTTTCTGTTCTTGCATATTGTTGTTGTTTCTCTATTTCTGTTATGTGTTTGTGGTATTAAGGGGAGCACCCTTCATCAAGTGGTATCAGAGCAGGAGTTCTTGAGTGTGTAAACAGATCGCCGACTGTGAGGCAGTTTGCACCAGGACCGTGGCTAGGGTTTCAGCGTGCATCGCAAAAATGCCTCCACGACGAGAACGTGGCGGAAGAGTTGGTGCTGTGACACCTGAGGTTAGAGAGCTGCAGAGACAAGTGCGAGCATTGCAAGAAGAGATTCGTAGAGGAATGAATCTCAATGTTAGAGATGAAAGCGAGGATGAAGCCGAAGAAGAATATCAAGAAGGAGAAGCCGAAATTGTGAACCAGGAGGAAGAAAGACTTTTTCGGGCCATTTCCAAGATTGGGAAAAGACCTAAGATTGAGGTTCCTACATTTTTTGAAAATCTTAACCCAGAAGAATTGATTGACTGGATCAATGAATGTGAGGAATATTTTGAGTATGAAGATGTTGATGATCCTGATAGGGTCAAATTTGCGAAGGCCAGATTGAAAGGTCATGCGAAGATCTGGTGGCAAAAAAATTCAGTTGGAGCGAAATAGAAGAGGGAAAGATAAAATCACAAGATGGGATCGGATGGTGGATAAATTGAAGTGACAGTTCATTCCTGTTGATTATGAGCTTGACCTACTGAAGAAAATGTAGAGTTTGAAGCAAGCAGGAAGATCTGTTCAGGAGTATACAAAGGAGTTCTATCGACTTCTCATCAGAACAGGCCATGCAGAAGCTGATAAGGAGAAAGTTGCCCGATACCTTAATGGGTTAAGGCCAAGCATTCAGGAGGAGCTAAATCTGGTTCGAATGAACAGTATTGAAGAGGCATACTAGTTTGCCCTAAAAGTAGAGGAAAAGCTGAACAAGAAGTTTGAGAGTAGACAAAACGAAAGAGGTCGCGGTGGACGATCTGGTGGACGGTCATACGGTGGCCGAAATGAAGATCCGAAAAAGAAGGATGAGGCCAGTAGCAGTCAAAATCAGTGAGGAAATAATTCCAATCGCTTCCAGGATCAGAATAATAGAGATCAGAGAGGAAGAGGAAGGGGACAAGGATCTGGAAGAGGTGGCTTCCGTGGAACATGTTTTCACTGTGGAGAAGAAGGTCATAGGGCATTTGAATGTCCTCAGTGCCAAGGCAGAACAGATAGGAAAAATGAAGGCCAGGCCAGAGTTGCACATGTAGATGAAGATGCCAGATCATCAAATTCTGAAGATGCTGAAAGAGGAGAAATGTTGATTAACAGAAGAGTCTTGTTGAGTGGTGAGAATGAACCTGAGCAAAGGAGGAGCCTGTTTCACACCAGGTGCAAGTGTGAAGGTAAATGTTGTGATGTGATTATTGATAGTGGAAGCACTGACAATTTGGTGTCAGAAGAGATGGTGACAAAGTTGAAGCTCAAGAGATAGAAACACCCACATCCATATCGGATTGCCTGGGTACAGGGTGACCACAAGGTCATGGTCAATGAACAATGCCTGGTGAAGTTCAAGATTGACGGATACCAAGATGAGGTATTGTGTGATATCATATCTATGGATGCATGTCATATGTTGTTGGGTAGACCATGACAGTTTGACAGATGTGCTGTACATGATGGTCGTGCGAATACCTATTCCCTGACAAAGGATGGAGTGTGGCATAAGCTAAAACCATTGAAGGAGACTGAAGAAAAGGTATGTGGTAATGCAAGAATAACATTTGTTGATGGAAGAAAATTCCTAGAAGGTATGAGGCATGAGCATGTGTGTTTTGCTTTAATTTCAAAAGTTGGTAAAGAAGAAGTAGAGGATGTACCTGTAGAGGTTGCAGATTTGTTGAATGAGTTTCAGGATATTGTATCTGATAATGTACCTAATGGATTACCACCGGTAAGGAAGATCAGTCATCAGATAGATTTGATTCCAGGAGCCAGTTTGCCAAACAAGGCAGCACATAGAATGACACCAGCAGAAAGTGAAGAGTTGAACAGACAAGTACACGAGTTATTGCAGAAGGGGTTGATTCGAGAGAGTCTAAGTCCTTGTGCTGTACCAGCGGTATTAGTACCAAAGAAGAATGGAGAATGGAGGATGTGTACAGATTCTAGGGCAATAAACAAGATCACAATCAAGTACAGGTTTCCATTGCCATGAATGGATGACATTATGGACTGTTTGAGTGGAGCTGTGTATTTTTCAAAGATAGATCTAAAAAGTGGATATCATTAGATTCGGATCAGAGAAGGAGATGAATGGAAGACTACCTTCAAGACAAAGGAAGGACTATATGAGTGGTTAGTCATGCCTTTTGGGCTAACCAATGCACTGAGAACTTTCATGCGGCTCATGAACGAGGTTCTGAAAGAATTTCTGGGTAAGTTTGTCATTGTTTACCTAGATGATATTTTGATCTTTAGTAAGACATTGGATGAGCATATGATGCATATTCGTATGGTATTTGAGAAGTTGAGAGAAGAGAAATTGTTGATTAATTTGAAGAAGTGCAGTTTTGTGAAGAAAGAGTTAGTGTATTTGGGGTTTGTAGTTTCAGGAGAAGGTCTAAAAATGGACCCAGAGAAGGTACAGGCTATCCTTGAATGGCCTACTCCAAGGAGTGCTACCGAGGTAAGATATTTTCATGGTTTAGCTAGCTTTTACAGAAAGTTTATCAGAAATTTTAGCAGTATTTGTGGACCCTTGACTGAAACAATGAGAGGGGATAGAAAAGAGTTTAAGTGGACTAATGGGGCAGAAAAGAGTTTTCAATTGTTGAAACAAAAAGTTACAGAACAACCAATTTTAGCACTTCCAGATTTTAATAAGGTGTTTCAAGTAGATTGTGATGCTAGTGGTACTGCAATAGGAGCTGTTATGAGCCAAGAAGGTAAACCTGTTGCTTATTTTAGTGAGAAATTAAATGATGCCAAGAGAAAATATTCTATTTATGATCAGGAATTTTATGCTATAGTTCAGGCATTGAAAAGGTGGAGGCACTATCTGCTTCCTAAGGAGTTTGTTTTGTATACTGATCATCAAGCTTTGCAATATTTGAATAGTCAAGGAAAATTGAATCAAAGGCATTTGAAATGGGTTGAGTTTTTGCAGAGTTATACATTTGTTTTGAAACACAGGAGTGGAAAGTCTAATAGGGTTGCAGATGCTCTTAGCAGAAGGCAACTATTGCTGACAGAAATGCATATTGAAGTGATTGGGTTCAAGGAACTCAAGAATTTGTGAAGCTTGGAAAGCTTGTACAGAACCTGTTACTCTAGACAAGACGAAATGGCTGGATTTTATCATCCAAGATGATATGCTATTCAGAGGGAGTCAGTTGTGCATTCCACAAAGTTCTATGAGGGAGAATCTCATCAAGGAGAAGCATAGCGGAGGATTGGCTAGACATTTTGGTCGTGATAAAACCCTTGGTTTGGTTAGTGAGAATTATTATTGGCCACAATTGTAGCAAGATGTGAAGAAGTTTGTACAGAGTTGCAGAATATGTCAGATGGCGAAAGGAGTGAAGCAGAATACAGGGTTGTATCAGCCATTACCTGTACCAGAGAAGCCTTGGGAGGATATTAGGATGGACTTTGTTCTTGGTTTACCGAGGACTCAGCGGGGACACGATTCAATTTTTGTGGTAGTTGACAGATTCTCGAAGATGGCACATTTCATTCCCTGCAAGAAGACTAATGATGCTGTTCATATAGCAAAATTGTTTTTCAGAGAAGTAGTGAGACTTCATGGTTTGCCAAAGACCATAGTTTCAGATCGGGACACTAAGTTTGTTGGATATTTCTGGTGTACATTGTGGAAGAAGTTAAAGACAGATTTGAAGTTCAGTTCATCACATCATCCATAGACTGATGGACAGACAGAGGTGGTGAATAGGAGTTTGGGAAATTTGCTGAGATGTTTGGTTGGAGATAAGCCAACAGGATGGGATTTGATTTTACCACAGGCGGAATTTGCATACAATAATTCTTTCAACAGGAGCACTGGTAAATCACCATTCCAGATTGTATATGGAAGTAGTCCAAGAAATGCATCTGAATTGAGGAAGATAGATAAAGGAGAAATAAGTAGTGCTGAAGCTGAAGATTTTGCAGAACACTTGAAGAACATCCATGAAGAGGTGAGGAAGCATATTACCAAGATGAACACATAGTATAAGGCTAAGGCAGATGAGAAAAGGAGGTATAAGGAATTTCAGGTTGGTGATGAAGTCATGGTTCATTTGCGGAAGGAGCGGTTTCCAGTTGGTACATATAACAAGCTGAAAATGAAGAAGTTTGGGCCATGTAAGATACTGAAGAAGCATGATTTAGGAAATGCATATGAGGTAGAATTGCCTAGTGAGCTGAATATTTCACCAGTGTTTAACATTTCAGATTTGACAGAGTATCACGAAGGAGGTGTTGAAGATGAGGTTGCAGCAGCACAGTGGAGTATTCCAGCAACTAGTTCAGACACTAAGGAGATCGAAGATATACTGGACAGTCGTGTTGGTAGAAGCACAAGGAATAGGACATATGAAGAATATCTGGTCAAGTGGAAAGGACTGCCTGTTGATGATTCATCATGGCTGACAAAGGAGGAGGTTAGCCATCTTGGTTTTCCTCTGCACACCTGAGTCGTGACAGGGTCACTTCTCAAATTACCCTGGGTGTCTGATGTAGGAGCATCCTGGGTGTAAGAGCAATCTTGCATCACCCAAAAATATTTCTATTTTTGAATTCAATAAGGGCTATCCTGTGCAGAGCTGCTATTTATGGAAAGTTACTATTTTTGGTAATTTTGGTCTGTGCTCAGAATGATCTAATTTCTTTCTTGGAGGTTCATTTTGGTCATATAAGTCTACCAGTAAAGTTTCATTTCCAGATCAAGTGTATGTTGGAAGATATTGAAGATTTTTGGTATTGGCAGCAGGGTACAGAAACTTTGAACTCAGTTTTGAAGGCTTTAGAGGCCCCGAATGAGGTCGAAAATTTGGTTGATGGGCGCTTGCGCCAATCAAGCCTGTAGAGCGCTTCGTGGCATTTTTGAAATGGGGTTATAATAGCCGAGCGGGTCAACGGGTGATGACTTATGGTCTTCGGAAGTTGGGCCACCTGAAATGGCGAAAAATAATTTTCTTCAAAATTTCTGTTCGGGTTTCAAAGGTTATCTTGAGCCGACTATGATGTAATAAAATGTAAAATAAAATAATTCTAAGTTTGGTCGGCCTTATTGGCTAAAAATTCTGGAACCTTCCCAGGCGGTGGAAAATTGCCTATATAAGGAAGGCTGTATTATTGTCTTAGGCAGTTCAGAATAGTTCTGGGTAGTAGATCTGGGTAATAGTTCGAGGCTTTGTCCTACAGAATATTGTAAGGGAATGCCCATGTGGCTTTGCATATTGTAATTCTGAAAGTTTGTAATTCCACATTTGTGGAGATAATAAGAAGCCAATTTTCTATTCTTGCATATTGTTGTTGTTTCTCTATTTCTATTATGTGTTTGTGGTATTAAGGGGAGCACCCTTCATCAATATATGTCCTTGCTTCCAACCTAGGCACATTAGTGTGCCATTCATACTCTAGACTATATTGTATCTATTACACCACATATATTAGAATTGCAATTGATAAATGGATTTATAGCCAATGAAAAAATAATATTAATAGATATAGATACCTCTTTCGAAAGATTGGTATTATTAATATTGGGTAGAGATTTTTGTAAATATGAAGTAGAAAAGGCTTTGGCATCATCCAAAACTTGCTCCTTAGGAAATGCAATGAGTGAAGCTCGAAATAAGTTTAGAATGCTTCTTAGCTCCTCCTCAGTCGATTGACTATACAAAAATTGTCCATCTTTACTTTTGAACTGTTGCAACATGCCTGATATAATGTCAAGTTAGAAACAAGTTCAACCTTTGTAAATATAATCTAAAGTATATTAATATTAATTTTCGATAGTTTTTAGAAATAGTATTTATTATGTACATGTATTCAATTAATAATCTTGAAAGAATTATTATAGTTTAAATGTAAACATATTCAAATTTTAATCTAAATTTTTTTTTAAAAAAATTCTTCTTAAATTTGTAATTTAATTGTAATAATGATAATCTATTCCTCGTAAAAAATATGTTTTTTATCAAAATTTGAAATAAAATTTAATCAACTGAAAAATAATGTATTTGAATAAATAAATAAATATATATATATATATATATATATATAATGTGGAATTCTCTTTCATAAATTCCTGTAACCCTTGTGTATTGTCTTGAGTTGATGTTTCATAGATAAGGTCATTATTAAATGTCAGAATTCTCTTTCATAAATTTCTTTAACCCTTAGTCTATTTTCATGATTTGATGTTTCATAGATAAGGTCATTGTTGAACAAATACTTCACACCAGATTTATAATGATCTTTACTATTTTCCAAACATCTTAAATGTATCTTGCAAGTTAAATGTTCTTTTGACTCAGTGATTGTAGATATCACCTGAAGAGACGCCATATCTATGGAGATGAAGAATTCTAAAGCCCAAGGCTGTGGTGTTGAGATCCACGCAAGGACTCTCTTGATCACACCCAATGCCACGGGTATCATTCCAATATCTATTATTCAAACAATTCTTAGGCATTAGAAATAGACTAAAAAATACACTCTACAATGTAGTTGTAACTACTAGATGGAAGAAGCAAGAAAACCTGTAAACATAGTCGAGATGTTGTCTTATTTCATTTTTAAAATGGCAATCAATTCCAAGGTGTTCTACATCATCAACCATTGAAAGACGTCCTTTATCTCATTAAACATGTCTTATCGTCTGCAGATGAATAGTTTTGATGAAGGGCATTGAACATGTCCTTTATCTCATTAATGAGCTTTTCAGCACGTTCACCATAAGAGGGAGGCTGAACAGATCAAAAAAACAATAGAAACTTATAAGACAAAACAGATCACGAGGACAATAACTTTTAAGAAACTTAAAACACAGTTAGGTAATTTACATCATAAGATTTTGAGAGGGCTTGTAGGAAATCATCATCCCACAAGTTGGGGTGACGATTTCCAATGCATCATGTTATGCCTTTATCATCGGTTATCAACGCCATTTTGACAACATCATGATATCCTACATAGCCAAATTGCCAATTGTTACTCCTAAATGGATTGAGCATTGTCATTAATATTCATTTGTATAGTTAGTAAACAAAGAAAGATAGTTCACTTTACTATAACAATGCAGTAGTCACCGAGCATAGAGGTTACCGAGAGCATAGGGTTACCGAGCACCAGTAAATACCGACACCGAGAGACAGTATTTACCAAGTAAGCTAAAGATCACATAAAAGTTTGGAATGACACATAGTTCAAGGTGAACAACTTTTTGCTGAGAAATAAAATAGTTTACTAAGATCGAGGTGAATATTTATTTTGAATGTAATCATTTAATAAATGATGTTTCCTATGTAATGATCATCTAGGTTAATCATATGAACCGTTGATCCTAGATTTTCAAAGATAATGTAAAATAATAATTAGGTCAAATTAGTTTAATATTTAAGTATTGTTAAGATGTCATTTTGACATGTATCATCAAGAAGTAGCCGCATTCAAGGACATATGAAGATCAAACATGGATAATATTCAAAGGATTTTGACAGAGCAATCAGATTATCAAAATAGATATAAGGCTACCAAGCAATAAAGGACATATTCATCACAACAAAGTGATATCATTATTTTACTTAATGGATATGATATCATCAATTTAAGTTATATATGATAGAGATCATATATCACTATTACTCTCTAACAATTGTAGCAGACTCAAAATCTCCTAACATGGTGGACTTAATAGTTCTTTTATAATATCTCCTAACCGAGTGCACACTTGTATAGTTATAATAAAATCCTCTAACCAAGTAGATCTTGTTGATCTTATTGGTACTCCTAATAGGGTAAGATCACTAGAAGTGATCAAATATTTGTAAGACTTAATCGACAACTTTATTTCTGTAGTAGTGAAGCTTTGTGGGTTCCATCACTACCACAACTTTTACCTTCTGACAAGGGTTTCTACAATACCAAAATACATGTGTCATGTGTATTGAAGTTTCATGTATGGTTTATTGATTTGTTTACATACATTTAGATTTTAGTTATGTTATTAAGTGTATGGTGAATGGAAAAGATACAATCAGTTATTGAAGTACATATTTACAAGGATTTAGTTTGAAAGTTTTTTAGGGTACTCATTCACCCCTCCTCTCTTAGTACACACCTTTCATAATTTCAACAAGTGGTATCAGAGCTAGTTCTCTTTTTGAGGAAGTTTAATCATTAAAGAGAAAATTTATAAGGATTGACAGGTATAAGCTTGACAAGACTATTGAGAATTAGAAATTACAAATGTAGATCTGCATTGAACAATTCAAGGAAGCCAAAGAAAAAATGAGAGAGTTACTAGTCAAAAGGAAGGAAATGGCATTTCGGTACAATGAGATTAATCATCATGTGCATAAGAGTTAGAGGATCCATTTGAAGGATCTAGATTTGGATTTGGTAGCATATCTCATGCATTTGGAGGAACCATATTAGATCTATCTGAAAAGAATCAAGATCTTACTGAACAAGTGAAATCACTACAGATCGATCAAGAGACACAAATGGTTAGAATGATTGATGTCATGAACAATTGAAAGGTAAGCTGAACATGAAAGGAATTTGGCTATTGAAGATAGAAGAAAAATGACTGATAAGATGCAAGAAAAAGAATCTGAAATACTAAGACTTACCATGCATCATTTTTAAATCTACAATAAGATGGTTGTCATGAGTCAGGAAGTCAACCGAGTGACCAATGAACTTACTAAGAAATTAGAAGACATCGGTTAATTGAGAGAAGAGAATGAAAGACTAAAGAATGACGTGAATATTCAAAAACAACATAATGAGATGATAAAGAAAGCTGATGAAAGTACTACAAGAGTGGATGAATTTCTAAAGAGTCAAAGGAGACTTGAAAACACTACTAGTTTATGCTATACTGAGAAGGGAGAGTCATCAACATAAGTTGGACAAAAGAGTGCCTATAAAAATCCAAGGTTAAAGAAGCTCTCATGCTATCATTGTGGAAAACTAGGCCACACATCAAATGTTTGTAGAAGAAAAGCAAAAAGTATTCCCAAATCCACTCCTAAATTTGATGGTTATTGTTATAATTGCAATAAGTATGGACATCAAGCACATGAGTGTAGATAAAATAGGAATAAGTCACCTAAGAAGTACTATATGGAAAATCATTATCACACTTGCAACATGCATGGACACATATCACAAGAATGCAGGACAAAGTTGAAGCAAGTTTGGAAAGTGAAAGGGAAAAACAAGACATATCAACCGAGAAAACAAGGTAATTTAGACACTTAGGATTAAAATAATTGGGTTAATTGCACATCATGTGGTAGATATGGACATATAGAAAAAAATTGTATGAGAATGCACTAGAGAGGAAGATCTCAAAATTGGACAAATTTTAGTATGACATGTTTGCAATGTCTTAAGGTTGGTCATTTAAGTAAAGACTACAGAGATCAAGTACCAGAACCAAGCACTAATGCAAATGAAAATAAAATTGAAGAAATCATGAGGGTAAGGAATAAAATATGGAGAATATAAAAATATTACAATGTTGGTCCAAGCACAACAATCAATGACACCTCATCCATTGATATAGGTGATCTCACCACCTCCACCTAAGTAAAATCAAGTATGGAACTGAATTTCAATCGGTTATATCTTACAATATTTTCTTATATCTATTACGTGAATACTCAATCACTATGAATTAAGATGCACACTAGGATATTATATATTATAATTAAATTGAAATACGTTTAGTCAGTTAAGCTAGACCGAGTAACAAATTCCAGTCAGTTAAAGTGTTAGAGACAAATGAGTTGCGTAGTCAACTGAGCATTGATAGTATTCACCGAGCTGAGCTATCTATGGTGTTAACCGATTTATTTTATTGTCAAATAAATGGTAGCTCACAAAGCATTTAATGCACCGAACAAGGATCTTCATTATATATACGTGAGAGATGAACTCATTTTCTTACACAATGATAAAGAGAAAAGAAGAGTGATTTGAGAGGAGAAAATCCAAGAATTTTAAAGAGATATAAGTACATTACGTATGGTTAGAGACCAAATCATGTAATTTAGGAACTAACTGAGCTCTCTGCATCCAATTTGTCGAAAACCCTAAATTTAGTAATCATGATGGCATCATCTTCATGAAACATTCAAACCAATGAAGAAAAGCGTAAGAAGTTTATTTTAACCAAGAATACGACCTGTACAAAGCCCCATTAGAAACTTCATCAGGAAGTTGCAGCTCAACCCGATGACAAGGGTGCATTCTCCTTGATACTACCTAAGGTTCTACTTGTGAAAGACATTAGATCTTACATCCACTGCAAAATAAATGAGATCAAAGAATTTAAACTCCAATCCACCTATCAAGAGCTTTTCATTGATGGCAAGCTAAAGGATGATCACAAGCACTTAGAAGTAAAAGGGTTAACCAATGCCCTATATTTCCTGAAAGAATTTAAAACTGAATGGATAGAAATAGTGCTAAGCTGTGTACATGAACTGAACATATGGTTGGATGAATCGATGAAGATAAAAAAGGATGGTATACATGTGTAGTCACCAGATATTGCATGAATGACAAAGTAAAATCCGTAAGGCACCTGATAAGAACCAAAATTGAGAGGTTGACCAGAGTAGAATGGGATGGTAGATACTTGAGAATAAATACTAGAAGTGACCCCTAAATGATATTTGGTGGATATGTTATTGCATACAAGATTTTCCAATCAAGTAGACCAAATAGTGTTGCATGTGGAGTAGTCAAAATTGCATATAAGATTATGAAGAAGGGTTTGCAACTCAACCTAGCTGAGTTGATGCTGAGACAGTTAGAAGAGAATATGATAACTATCAGAGTTGCTACATCAAACACTTGCAAATTTAGCTCATTATTGGTAGGTACATTCTTCTATTTGTAGAACCTTTTCCCATTAGTCGGTAATGTAGAATTAGATATCAACCAATCAATTATTTTTCAAATAAGTGAATTTATTCATAACCTAGATAAGAATTTTCTACCTGTCATGGAAGATTATTTTGGGAAATTTAAGGAAAGAATGGAGAAATGAACAACGATACGAGTACAATTGGTAGAGAAATTCAAGGATGATATTTGTTTTCTGGTGGATACCGACACCACCCTAATCAAAGTAGTAGAGCCAATAACATCTTGGCTACCACCCATGGATTATGAGATAGATATTGACATAGCTACAAAAGAAATCAAGGATTTAATTGTCAAGCCTAAGGAAAAAAGTGCTACAAGCTTTGGAACCTATGATGAATCCAATTCTAGAATCAAGATGGGACTCGTAGTTGAAAAGATGGGTAGGAAAAAGGAGAAAATGGTGAAAAATCTTAAGAAACAATTTGGTGTCACTTATGAAGACATTGAGAAATTGGTTTAAGAGGAAACCAAGGAACATGCACCAGTCGCTAAGAATGTAGATGAGTAGGCCACTGAGTTCAAAGAACATGCACAAGAAGAGCCATCAAAGGATGTAAAAGGTAAAGGAAAACATGTTGATACTTCAACAAGGACTAGGAAAATGTCAGAAATAGATAGTTCCCCACCTTTGAAGATAGGTGTTGCAAAGATAACAAGGCCTATACTAAATCATACATATCAAAAATAAAAATAAAGGCCACCACTAAGATCCCAAAACCAAAGAGGAGAAGAAAACTAATTAGATAAAAAGTTGATAATGATTCAGAAGAGAATGACACTAAACAATTTTGTGTTGTAGTAAATAAAGGACCTCAGACTATTGATGAAGTGGTAGAAATAATTAAGACCACTTGAAGGCTTGCTATTCCGAAGCTAAAAAAAATCCAAATTTGAGTAACCATGAGCAGGATAAGCTTGATGAAGAAATAATAAGTATGATGATTACTTTCAAAAGAGTTCTAGTTGAATTCACAACTAGCATACAAAAATAATTGTATGATAAAGTATCTTCTAGATGGATGTATGCATTCACAACTAAAAAAATGATGAGAGAAAGGTCACTCATTTTGGTAAGATGAGAATACTATGTTGTAGAAATTGATGAAGCCTTACAAGAATATACAAATAAATTTTTAATGAATGCTAGAGCATTCAAGATTCTTCAAGGAAAAAGATAAGAGGTAGATGATGAAAGAAGAAATATATAGAATTAACTCCTAAGTCTAGTAGATAATACTAAGGCAACTACATCGATAGTTGACACTGAGGAACCTAAACTGATCATACAAGCATAAAAACCTATAAATTTTGAGGATGAGACTATTCACATCTCTCATTTGAGCAGCCCGAGGAAGAAACTAATGAGGAAGAATTCAAAACCATTGCTAACAATGTAATGGAAGGAATCATAGAGATGTTGACTACACTAGGGGATGAACTAATATTGATTGAAGATATTACATGAGGTGCCCATGATGATGAGGCTAAAGAAGATGAAATAATTATCAGATCTACCGAGAACCTTTGTCAAGAAGAAGAAATTGAGGTAGCCTGAGAAATGGTACTAGGTAATCTTCCTTTACTAGTATAAGATGTTGAGATAGCTACTCAGACACAAAATGAGAACACTCCACCTGAGAAAGGAACATATAGAAATGAGGATAAGGGTGAGGAAATAGGTAAAGAGATCAAAGCACAGTGGAGGAGATACACAAGGTGAAGCACCCACTAAGACCACTGATGTGATAGAAAATGTAAAAGATACAAAAATAGAGACAACAGTAGACACTTCTACCATACACAATAGGTCACAAGTCCCTGCACCATTGATTGAAGAATTAGTTATCGGGAAGAGTAAGGAATAAGTAAAATCCATTGAGCCACCAAAGGAAAATCATGAGCACAAGGCTCAACCTTTTATTGCACAATCACCATCATCTAGAGTGGAAGAAAAGAAGAAGAAAAGGAAGCGACGAAGTAAGGGTTCAGTCACACTCAATGAACTAATAGAAATACTAGCATGTGATCTGAGGATATTTTACCCTGAAGCTCTCAGGTGTTACAAGTAGTGGTTGCCATTGCACCAAAAGATTGATCTATGTCCCCTTCAGCATTACCCGAGGGGATTTGAACCTGTGACCAAGCTCTGATACCACTTGTTAATAGTAGTGGTTGTCGTTGCACCAAAAGATCGACTTGTTAATGCCCGATATAACCACTAGACTTATAGTAGACATAGGAGGTGGTTAAGCCATGTCATGAATCCTGAGGGGAGCATTGACCATTTTTCCAACGTTAGGAAGTATGGATAACTATGAACCCAAAAAGAAGCACAATAAAAGATGAGGCAAGAACACAAGAACACATTTAGGTGCTAGAGGATGTTAAGAAAATCATTATGCAAGTTTCTCCAGATGTCAATGTTTATGAATCAACCCCTATCATTGACCAAATTTCACTGTTCACTGAGACTATCAATGGCCCAACAACTAATGTTGAATATGTTGGCCCATTTTCATGTCAATGCAAAAATCTTTAGAAAATGGCCTGCACCTACAAAAAATTTCATGATTGTACCAACTTTCCTCTGGTCTCTACAACCTTTTTCCTATCCCTGGCTCTGAAAACCCTTGCAAAAATTCAAAAAATCTAACCGTTGTAGTGAGAAAGCCCTAATTTACCCCGGCCACATTCTATTTCTTCATTACCTTTTTGGCCACTTAAGTGATCATATAATGCATGTGTGCATTTCTTTTCCTCTTTGGTCACTTGTTTGCTTAATCCTTGGCGGTCACTTTTAAACTTTTGGCAATTCAACAAACATGTCAGTCGTGCTTTCTCTAAGTTCCCTAGTAGTTAGCCTTTTCTCTCAGCGATTACGTGAACATAATGTTTTCATAATCTCTTATTATCGGGTGGTTATGTATTAGCATCAGGTGACTCGGTGAGCGGCTTGTCTTTCCTTTGGTCACTAAATTGTGAAGTGGTGGTCCCTCTTTTAAATGATAATACATGTGGACCTATGTTAGTGAGGTGGTAGTTGGTGATTGGTCGAGGCATTACTGATTCAGAGATCCATTAGTGGGGTCTGTAGTGAAGCCTTTTCAATCAACGGTCAGTGCATGATCTTAAGGAATATTCTTCCCCTTTGAGATCATGTGCCATCCATTGATTTAGGATCTAACCTGGATGTGTCAGCGGGTCTTGACACTTGCAATAGATCGATGGTGGGCATGTCTTCCCAAGCAATATGTCATATGCAGGAGATCTTAAGACAGTCGTTGATTCTTTTTATGACATAATACTTCTTGATGGGTGGGTCCACTACCAGGTAAGCTAATTTGGCAGTGTTTGATTGGTCCATGAGGTCTTGACTTGATAGGTGTCAATGGGTCCTAGTATCTAGTGTGTCAGCGGGTCCTGACATTGTCATAAAATCAACGATGGGTGCATGATCTTATGGGATCTGTCAGAGGCTTAAGATCATGTGCTGACCATCGATTCAATCTTTCTCAGAGGGGATAAAGTGTGGCAGGTCCACATGCCAGGTGTACTAATATTGAAAGCTATGATTGGTCCATGGGTGAATGATTGGGCATGCTATCAGTGGGGCTAGGTATTTTGAGGCTCAGTGGGTTCTGACAATGATAGAGCATCAACGGTCAGCGTGTAATCTGATGGGTTTTCTCTAACACTTGTGATCTTAAGACCACCATTGATTTCATTTCCTATCAGAGGGTTGTCAGGGTAGGGAAAGATTCTCAGATTGATGGTTTTCTTATAATCTGAAAGAATCTCAGAGGGCTATGTGAAGATGAGACAACCGTTGATCTTCCTGGTGCGGGCTCGGTTAAGTTTCTTCAGTCTTTTGGTGGTTCTGATATATTACAAGCGTTCGCACAATCGCTAAAATATTTGGAAAATGCATAAAGTATTCTGTGACTTGGAGGTATCCTTCAGTCGCTAGTTCGCTAAAAAGGGACCGAGGTCAAATATTTTCCTTTGTTCACCAGTTTGCAGGGTTAAGTGGTGGTTAAGATTTTCATTCTGTGAATAGGAAATGCCTTGTCACATGTTCGCTAGGAGTAAACTTGGGGTATCTGATTGAGTTAAGGACTTAAAGCCCGTGAAATAAAGAGATCTAATGGTTGTGATATAAAGTTGGCCCAGATTTAAATTACGACTGCCGATTTGCTGCTGGCACCATGAATGTGACCATTTTTTTTCAAATTTGAATTTTTGAGGGTTTCTTAGCGACAAAAAGGACTAGAATTGAATGCTTTCATGGCCGAATTTGATTTTTTTGGTGGCACTTGCTATTATAGTGTGGTCCAGGGTGTTCCTTGATCATCTGCAGGGGTCTGTACTGTAATTTTTGTGCTTGAGGTGTGTTGCAGGTGGCCGAACAGGTTGACATTTTGGATGTTTTTATGATTCTCAATACCTTCTCAGTGAGATTTGTCATGATTGGAATCACTCCAAGATCTGTCTTCTCCTAGTTGCTTAGGTTTCTTCCCCTGTAATAAATTTGTGACCATTTCTAATGGGTTTAGTGGGTGAAACCCTAACCCTAGTCATCCATAGCTTGTTGCAACCTATTTTGGGTTTCCAAGATGACTAGGGGTATAAGTTGCAAAAATTTTGACTTAGTACAGGTTCCAAAACTTTCTTTTGGTCCCTGGTTGTTGATAGTATTATACTAAAAGAGGAGCTAGACTTTGGGTCCTTTCCTATCTTTGTGTTGCTCCGATTGTATATTGATCCTAAATATGTTAATGAGAATGCTATTGACTTCCAATCTTGCATCTATGTATGTCTTCTTGTTTTAGTTCTGAGCTCATATATGTTAGTGTCACAAAGTGTATTAGCATATGGTAAACAAAGAGTATTGTAAAGTCATCCCTGAGTTCCTAACAAAGTTAGGATTAAAGTCTTCTAGGTGAGTTCAGTGAGTTTACAACCAAGTAAGAATCTGATGTCCATGTGTTTGAGGGAGAGGGGTAATAGGAAAAGCACTTATCCCAAGCCCAATAGTGTTTGATTTAAGATCTTCAATTGATGTATGTAATTGGGTGACTCTTTGCCCTAGGTTAAGGCATTGGTCCATCCTCTAGAGGCATTTCATTGTCATCAACCACACACAAACAAATTAAATGACAAAATCTTTAAATCAGTTAGCAAAGAATATATTGGTATAACATTTAGTGATTCCTTTCAAGAAGTGAATCAAGGGTACACCTGCTGAGCATTAAGGCTCAAAGTGTAGGAGGATCTCTTTTGATCCTTGCTAATTGACCCTCTTCCTTGTAGACTTTGGAGTGGTGATAGAGTCAAAGTTATATTAAAGTTATCCATCAAAGTATAAATCTGCAAGTTGAAGATCAAAGGGAACTCCCAACAGAATAGATGATTGAAGAAAGAGCCAAACAAAAGATTGAGTATAAGTTAACTGAAAAGATCATCCAAGTAGTGGTAGTGAACAAGGTAAAGCTTTCAGAAGTTGTAACAGATCACTTCACTACCGAGGTTAGAGTAAAGATAAGAAAATTAGATGAAGATCTAAAAGATAGTGCAACTAATCTAACAACCGAGAAAAAAGCATTTCAAGTGCATTATTCAAATTTTAAGAACATTCAGTGGTTAAAACTAGAGTTTAGAAAGGAAGAGGATCAAATAAGATAATAGGTAATTGAGCTATAGGATGAGTTACTACCACATTTGGAAGTGATGTAAAAACATGTGACAAAGGCAAAGAAATTGGTTTCCACCCCTGAGATCTTAGTCACAGAGAATATATTTGATATCCATGAACAGGTGAGCTTAGAGGAGCTAGCTCTAGAAAATATTAAGGAGAAATGGGAGAAACTCAAGGATAATCTCAAGAAAATGCATACTAACATTTTTGAGAAATTGTAAGTATATTCTTTGACATTATTTTCACAAAAGGGGGAAACATATGTATATATTGTATACAAATAGCATTTTCAAAGGGGGAGCCACTGAGTTTACATATTTTTGGTTGTGTAAATTTTAAAGTTCCAACTTTTATAGTTGGAATACATATATTTTTTGATACTAATACCAAAGGGGGAGAATGTTACTCCTAAATAGATTGAGTGTTATTATTATTCATTTATATAGTTGGTAAATAGAGAAAGATAGTTTATTTGGTAAACAAAAAAAATATAGTTCTGTCAGTTATAACTACACAGTAGTCACCAAGCATAGATGTTATCGAGTACACAAGATTACCAAGTACCACTAAATACTGAGACTGAGAGACAATATTTACTTGGTAATATAGCATTCACATAAAAGTTTTGAATGGTACATAGTTCAAGGTGAACATCTTTTTGCATAGCAAGAAAATGGTTTACCAAGATCAAGGTGAATATTTATTGTGGATGTAATCATTTAGTGAATGATGTTTCCCATGTAATTATGATCTTGGTCAATCATATGAACCGTGGATCTTAGATTTTCAAAGATAATGTAAAAACCTAATTAGGTCAAATTAGTTTGATATAATTATTGTTAAGATGTCATTTTGACATGTATCATCAAGAAGTAGCTACATTCAAGGACATCTGAAGATCATACATGGTTAATATTGAAAGGATTTTGATAGAACAATTAGTTTATCAGAAAATATATAAGGCTATCGAGTAGTACAGAAGAACATATTCATTAGAACAAGGTGATATCAGCAATTTAAGTTATATTTCATACAAATCATATATCACTATTACTCTCTAACAATTGTAGTAGACTCAAAATCTCCTAATAGAGTGAACTTAACAGTTCTTTTATAAAATATCCTAACTGAGTGCACACTTGTATAGTGTTGCTAAAATCCTCTAACTAGATAGATCTAACTGATCTTATTGTTACTCCTAATAGGGTAAGATCACTAGAAGTGATCAAATCTTTGTAAGCCTTAATCGACAACTTTATTTGTACAGTAGTGAAGCTTTGTGGGTTCCATCCCTACCATAGTTTTTACCTTCTAATAAGGGTTTCTGCGATACTAAAATACATGTGTCATGTGTATTGAATTTTCATGTATGGTTTATTGATTCGTTTGCATGCATTTACATTTCAGATATGTTATTAAGTGTATAGTGAATGGAATTGATATAGTCGGTTATTAAAGTACATGTTTAAAATGATTTAGTTTGAATGTTTTTAAGGGTACCGATTCAGCCCTCCCCTCTTAGTACACACCTTTCCATAATTCCAACACCAAAAATCTCCCCCTTTGAGATTGATGACAACATATGCGAAAATTGGTTAAGTCCCAAATATCAAAATTCAAAACTTCAAAAGCTTGTAACATTTTGTAACATTATGTTATACGTCCATGAAAAGATTTTTAAAAATGTATGGATCATTCATTTATATATACCTTATATACATAGGAATACTCCCCCTTTGACTATACCTTATCCTTTATAGTACATTTTTCTTCATTATTTACTCCCTATTACACTTTACATAGTATACTTGACAAATTTCCTCTATTTCTCCCCCTTTGACATCAATGACAAAGGTGATGTCAAAAACTATATATAAAAGTAAAAACAATTTACCTTTTCTATGCTGGGTTTGATATTCTTAAGATGCAATCAGTAAAACTCTCTTTCTGGTTCTTGAATTCTTTTCCCTATGTGATTTGAATTTCTTTAGATACACTAATAAGGATGCATCGCCCATAAGATGCAACTTCAACAACATTCAAATATGAATATGAAAACATTTCATAAGATGCCTTTGCCTTAAGGCATTTATCCAATTTCTTTTTTATAGTGGCTATCTTTAAAGTTAAATGCTCTCTCCATAATGAATATCTTTTGATGACTTTTTCTCTTTCAAGCTCAATCAGAGTTATATTATTATAAGTATTTGTAATTCTTCTTCCCAAATCCTCAATCTTCATGTCAGATTGCTGAAGTTCTTTGACCAAGTTTTGTAGTTCTTCATGCTTCTTGTTCAACTCCTCATTTATGTCTTTGACAAAATTATGTGCTAATGTGCATGATCCCTATAATGTCTTTCCCTCAATAGAACATTTCCTTAATTATTTTATGATAGAGTCAATCACAATTAAATCATTTCTAATGTTTTGAAAAATAGTGTCAAAAAATTGTACATTATGTTTGGACTATTCTTGGGTAGCTACTACCTTAGATGAATGTGTAAACTCATTGTCAAATGCCTTAGTCACTGCTCTCTCTCTCTCTCTCTCTCTCTCTCTCTCTCTCTCTCTCTCTCTCTTGTTGGAGATTTCTAGCAAGTCAGTTTGATGTCTGTTTGTTTGTCATTGATGATAACATATGGTAAGCAGCATGCATGAAAGAATTATGAAGAGTGCATTCAGCATATGATGCATGGATATGTTATCAACATGATATCATAGATGCAAAGGTTGATTATGAGTAAAGATAGTAGTACGGTTGTGTAATCACTAAATGTTCCGAACAAGTCCCAGGAATAGTTATGTATGTGATTGGCCATATGGTTGTAGTAGAGCCTTGCACCTTCTTATTTATGTTTTAGATATATGTATGATGTTATGTTCATGAACGCATAGTCAGATATGCAGTACAAGTTGAGTTATGAAGTCTCCAGTTGATAGTTATAGTTTCCTAAGTTTATCTTGGAGAGTCAACAATATTTATAAGATTGTGGTAGTTGTGGTTATCATCATGGTGTGTACCCTTGGATTTATGTTAAGAGGAGAGATAATAATGTTTAGTTAAGAGGGCTTGATTTAATTCAACATAAGAATAAAGTTGGAGGTAATTTGGTGAAGCCAACTGTGTGTAGCATGGCGTCTACTCACATGGAATTATGAAGTCCAAATTTATGTTGCGTGCTTAGTAGAGTCGACTGAGATGTTATTGGAGAGTTACATTGTTTATCTAATATGATTTCAAGATGGTTCTAACATGCCAACTTGATTATATCATTTAGAGGAAAGATATTTATAGGCAGTCAATTGTGATTGTCAAAGCATCGCAATGAGTTGAAAGAAGAGAAGAGAAGAGATTGCGAAGTGTTGAGCCATCAGTAGAAGGTCTATGTGACATAAGAGAAAGCATATTCTATTCATTGTAGAACTGATCAAGATAGAAGGTCTACACACAATTCACCATGATCCAGATGTAGTGTGTATCTCTTAAATAAAAGGTTGTAGCCTTCACCCCTTTGAGAAGTGTTCTCTTAGATAGTGCATCCTCACCCCTAACATGGTTAATTGTAAAAGACTCCTAACAAGTTCCGACCCTTGACCAAGTCACTATACTTATTGAATTGTAAAGATCAACTCCTAATAGGGTTGTAAGATCTTCTAATAGGGATCATAATACACTAGTGTAGTTCTTAGTAGGTGTCAATTCCCACCGTGGCTTTTACCTATTTGGGTTTCCCTATAACCAAAATTGTGGTGTTTTGTTAAGTGTTCTTTCATTATGTTTATGCTTAATGTTATTACATACTTAATTGGATAAATAATTGAAACTTGTATATAACTAATTCACCCCCCCCCCCCCACCCCTCTCAGTTATCTCTTGGGACTATTCCTAACAATTGGTATCAAAGCCAAGTGCCTCAGGGAGAAAGTTTAATAGCTTTAGGTTGATCAAATGGCATACTTTAGAAAAGAATGTCCTAAGTTTGATGGAGAGAATTATCTTGACTAGAACAACAAGATGATGACACATTTGCAGTGCAATGCCTTTGAGATCTTTTAGGTAGCCACTAAAGAAACTGAGATTCCTTATTTATCAAATCTTGTAAAAGATGATGCAAATCTTAAGCGAAAGGACCTATTAACTTCAAATGCTATTGCCAAAGAAGCACTCATTAGCACGTTGTCTGATAGTGAGTTTTCAAAGGTCAAGAAGCTAGATAAAGCCTATAAGATTTGGAAGTATCTGGAAGATATGTTTGAAGGAGACATCCAATCCAAGAATGCATGCAAGAAGACATGGAATAAAAAGTACAATACATTGGAGATGCTACCTGAAGAGAACATTAGAGCCTACAATCAAAGGATTAATGAAGGAGTTGCTAGATTCAAAAACAATGGTGGAGAAATTTCAGAAGAAGACATTGAATGGATAAGATAATGACTACTTTGACACTAGAATATGAGAGAAATATAAACATCCTTGATGAGACTATGCATTTTTCAGAGAACTTCAAAAGAGAGACCTTAATCAGCAAGATTGTGGCATTTGAGATATCAAGTTTGAAGACAGAGCCTAAAAGTGAAAAAGGCTTCAAAGCTTCATTCCATGGTAAGAAATCCTTGAACACCTAAGGTAATTTTGATGATGATGATGAAGAGAAATAGCTAGATGATTTCATTGCTATGATTACTAAAAGAGAAAAGAAAGGAAAATGAAAATATGAAGGTCAATTACCAGTCAAATTCTTTTCATGTAATAAGATTGGTCACTTTGCATCTAAGTCTCCTACAAGAGTTAAGAAGTTAAAAAATAACTACAAGCCTAAGTATACAAAGGAATGTTACTATGTTGGAGATGGAGTATCAGATGAATAATCAATAGAGGATGAAATTGGATTCATTACTCTTGAAGATGAAAAGAATGCACAAGAGTTGGCACTGATTTCACAAGTTGACATCATGACAGATTGGATCATTGACAATGATTTCTCACATCACATGACAGGAAACAAAGATAGATTTGTACATCTAGATAGGTATAAAGGTGGCATGGTTAGGTTTGGTGACAACACTCCTAAACCTATCATAGGTAGAGAAGCCATCACCTTGGATGGAAAGAAAAACACTAATGGTGTCCTTTATGTTGATGGTTTGTACCATAACCTATTAAGTGATCTAGACAGTTTCCTGACAAAGGTTACCAGTTGGAGTTCAAAGACAACAAGTGCATCATTAAAAACAAGGAAGGAGAAATGATTGCATCAGGATCAAAGACTAAAGGTAATGTTTTTCAGCTTAATCCATGAGCAAGTTGTTTTGTTGCTAAAGTAGATGATAGTTGGCTATGACACAAGAGACTATATCATATCAAAGGTGTTAGTTACTATTTATTACATTACTAGAAGGAGAGGATGAAGCTAACATAGAATGAAACAAGTGATGGAATTAAGTTTCCCATAGGTTCTAGTACCGTATTTAAGTTTCACAACCTATATTAAACTTGAGTGAGGTCCAACTTCCAATTTTCTTATACATTAGTTTATATGGTTAATTTCACACACACACACACACACACATTTAACATTATTGAACTTGTATGTGTAGGTTCAGTTGTTGTGCAAGGAACATATTTGAAGTGAATCAAAATACTTAAACATGGGATTCATTTTTTTGATTATCAACCTAACAATAAGGTTTATCATAATAGCCATCTTGTAATTTCCACTGTCCTATCTCTTCTTCCTATGATGGTACATGGCATTCGTAAGTGGAGTCTTGATACTAAAAACCATGAGAGAATATTAAATGTTATTTGAGAGAGAGATGAACCTCTTGATGTGGACTAAAGCACACATGAAATATGATTTGTAATAATTTTTTCATAGGTGAGACCAGAGGTTTTCTTAGCTTCATTCTTTCCTACTAGTGCCCATAGTGAATGGAGCTTGAATTAAATTAAAAATTTATAATATACATCTAAAAAATGTCTTACAAGTGGATATGATATATTAATTATCTACTTGAATATGAAGTACTCTAATTTTGGAATATGAATGTGTGTACATCGAATTTGCATGTGTTACATTAGGACATGCAACTTTTAAATATAAAATCTACTTGAAGTACAACAATATTAAATTAAAAGTATGTGTACAACTATTATAAAATGTACATTTAAATATAAGTAAGATTCAATCAAACATCTAGGTCTCAATTATATAGCTCGCATGTGTCAAATTTACATCATTCATAACTTTCATAAATGTGTACAATCAAACATCATTCATGTGTTGAATAAAAAATGTGTACATATAAATTTAAAACATAAAATTCAGATATAATCCAACATGTACACATGTAAATTTAAATTAAACACATGTATGTAATATATTGAAAGTATTGAAAATTTACATTTATAAATTTGAAATCACGTGAACTCATGAAGAATCAAACATGTATACAAGTTCATCACACATGCACACATATCTAGAGTGAAAGTATATATAACATGCATGAAACATCAATCATGTGTATATCAAGTATGTAAATATGAAACATATGGATCAATCTTGTGTCAAACATTCTATCAAAAGGGTATAGAAATGAAATATAACATCAAACACATCAATCGGTCTTGTAGAGTCTAGAAATGAAATATAGTTCATCAAACACATGTGACTATATATGTAATATGAAATATGTCTAGATCAAATATGAAAGTGCCTAGGACTCATCATGACAACTCCTCACTAAGCGGTCACACCCAGAGTGACTATCATGCTATGAAGGATGTGAATATCCATACAAAGAAAGAGATATATAAATTAATATATAAACATTGTACACATCTTAAGTTTGATTTAAAATATTGTACAATAAAACATGTTATAAAGTGTGTACACACATATAATAAATTAAAAACTCACTTGTCCACTACTGATGCCATCATCGAGTGAGTCCCGACAACGTACATGATCAGTGCTCAAAGAAGGAGTAACAAGAGGCATATCCTAGTAGAAAAAAAATATATCATATATATACATGTACACACACACACACACACACACACATATCTATGTGTGTGTGTGTGTGTGTGTGTAAATTGATTAAAATTTTGAAAATAAATTTAAGTTAAATTGTAACATTAAATACATATATAATCTGATTTATACTTATGTAGGTGGTCAAAACTGATAGTACTCAGATTCCCTAGCCTCAATCCTATCAACCAAGGTAGAAAGATTTTTCTACATTTGGTCCAAGCTCAACTATACATCTGCAACATGATTAGACCACACATACCTCTCTAGTGATGAATGCAATGGACTAACCAAATGAGATGCAATAGAAGTTATATCATCATGTTTCAGCAAATCTAGATAACCCATAGTGGTCATGTTGAACTCAACATCATCAAGGCCAACATCGGAGAAATAATGCTTTGCACTAACTGAAGGGTCTGTACACTATGCCCCTCCCTATGCAATAATAGAGTTGTCAGTAGGTGGATCCTCATGAGCACTACCACTATGGCCATGGTCTAGGTGAGAAGGATGTGGCTGAGAAAATTTGACAGTACCCACATGAGATCTAACCTTTGATATGGGGATATCATGCTCTGTTGCTATAAATGCATATGCATTGAATAGATCCTTAGCCAAACTAGTCAATGTGACACATGTCATCTCTCCTGTAAGTCCCTCTAGGCTAGAAAGTGAAGGGATGCCTATTGCACTATACATGTCATGTGTAGTCCTACTAGAAGGTGCTCCACCTAATGATCTAGAGTGTCATCGAGACATCAAGTAGTCACCAACCTGATCACTAGATATGGATGCAGAAGCTAGTGCAATGTCCCCCACACTATCAATCGCAACTCAAAGTTGGGTGCTATAAATAACATCATCTACAATAGGATCCAATGAAGGTTCTATAGAAGGTGCCCTCTAACCAACAATGGCCCTATGTATTGCCCTTTATTGATCAGCTCAACTAAAAGCATCTCTATCAACAAGTGTGCCATGCTCATGTCCTAGATGTGCTGTAAAATTAGTGTAATTAACAACCCTCCCTAAATGAACCTCAGTAAAAATATGTTGTGCAAAGTACAATGGAATTTGGTCATTATTTGGATAATGACCATGGGAAACTAGAAATCATGGGTATATCAATGCTGATATAATAGGACCTAGACACCTGGTAACCTGATACCCCTTCACATAATTTAAATCTGCATAAGATGGGAAATCTTCCCTTTTCAGGGTCGCTTTAGGCACTAAAGCCTGTACCTCCTTAAGAGAGAGACTAGAGCCAACCTCTTGTCTCTTCCTCTCAATTATGGCCTCTAAAACATCTGGGGCATAGGGAGTGGTACCATGAATGTCATCCCTAATGCTAATCAATCTAGTAAGGATGGATTGACATGTGCTCTTATAGACACTAGAGCTAGTCTGATTATTTATGGATTCTTGCAACCATTCAATTTATCTATTAGTGTATGCAAATAGTTCCATGGGGGGAATAGGTGCATCTTTCATGTGTGATGTGCAATAATATTTTTGGTAGATAGAATATGTTGTTAGAAAGTAAAGTCCACCAAGATAACTGAGAAGTGGGGGTGAATTAGTTATCTAATAATTATAACTTTTATCAACTTCAATAGATTTTAACCATGTAAGCAATATAATTACCAACCATAGAAAGATATTCATACACAATAACACAATGACACAAGATATGTTGACTAGGGAGCCTCTTGATCAAAGGGTAAACCCCGGTGGGAATGATGCCCAAAAAAGATGCAATAATATGAATATTCCTTGTGAAAGGATGGACTCTGTTAGGAGCCTTGTGAAATACATTTAGTACATATGAATCTTGGTTAGGAGATTTTGAATCCCTACTAAAATATTCTAACTCTGTTAGGAGTTATGGAAGATAGAAGGACCCACTACCCAATACTCCCATAGGATATATTTAGCATTCATTCCTAACAATCTCCCCCATTGGCATTGATGGCAACATAGATGAAAAACATCCAATGTTCCATGAATCCAATACTGCAACACTACTGCTCTAAAAATGCTTTCAAGTCTTCTTCATCAATCAAATCTTGCTTCATTTTCCTATTCAGTTCTCTCCAATAGATGGTACAAATGATTTTTCATGTACAATTCTCCCCCATTGACAACAATCAAAAAAATTTCATCATTATGTCAACAATAACTCTAATGTCAAAAGACACTATTCAGAAAATATATTCACTAGAGTCCTCATGACTCAGCTCAGATACACATACTCCCCCATAGAGGAAGTACCAACATACAATCCAAAAGAAAGATAATGGTGCAGGAGCACCTACTCTAGATTCAACAAATAAAACTCTTTAGAGTCCCAAACACATCTACTTTAGATTAGATTCATTAGTCAGGCACCTAGACCAAGTTGTGAGGCCTAGTTCCAATATTGGCACAATTATAAGCCCCTGGCTAACTATGGTAAAAAGTGGTCAATGGGCCTAAAATCATAGGATTTTACTTATTTTCAGGTTTTCTATGTTTTAGATCCATGTTGGATCACTAGGATTGGTTAAGACCAACTTTGGTCTTCTACTTTGCAAAAGTTGCAAAAATGTTGTAAAAGTTGCTTAGCAACTTTAACAACTTCTTGCCAAAAGATGTAATTATGCCCCCAACGGTCAGATGGTTTAAAATTCAGTTGGAACTGATGGGGGAATCATTCAAATAGCCCTTTTAGGTGGGTGGAAGGTAAGATATGTAATTTTGTCATTGAATCAATAAAAACATCAACATTTCTCTGCATTTTTTGGAGAAGTTCTGCAGTGTATAGATAGGTACAGATGTGAGGGCATGAAACAGTGAATCCAAAGGTTAGAGCCTTGAGTCTTCTTCCATTTTAAATTAATCTCATGTGTTGATCTACCCTATATTGTAAGATATCTGGTTTTTAGCAGGACTGCCTGGATTTGAGGCTTAAAACTAGGGGTTCTAATAGGGCCTGATTGTTTGGTCCAATTCCACCATGGGAAATTGATTCCCCTTGGTGGAATTTAACCTTTTTCAATTTATTTCCATATTTTGCAGGTTAGAAGTGTGGATTTGCAGAGGAGTGACTTAGTACAGACACTATAGATTTTGGTTGGGGATTCCTTAAGACCTCAAAACTTAGATTTTGAGTTGTTTTATATATCCACACATGCCTCCATACTTATTTTGTGCTTTGGTTTAGGAGAAAGGGCACTTGTAGTGCATTTGGAGACCTAATTAGGCTTATTAGCCCAACCTAAACATTGCTACATCGGTGACTTCTAATTGTCTCCACTCCTTGGTGCTTGGATATGTTTTATAAACCCCAAAAGGGTATTACAATCCATAACCAATTTATTATCTCATTTGGGAACATTTTGACTTATGTTCAGAGTTCCTTCTAGGAAGGGCTATAAGCCAAATCCTAGGTTTGTGCAACAACTTAGTACTATGGGTTTCTTGTAAATGAAAGAACCATTGGAACTAAAAGAATAGGACCTAAAAAGACCAGATCAGTGCTTGTAGGCCACCCCTAGTCTTATAAGTCATTTCTTTGGGTTTGGTTACCTATTGGGCTAAGGAGACCTCTTAG
This sequence comes from Chamaecyparis obtusa, assembly GCA_027943335.1. Taxonomy (NCBI): domain Eukaryota; kingdom Viridiplantae; phylum Streptophyta; class Pinopsida; order Cupressales; family Cupressaceae; genus Chamaecyparis; species Chamaecyparis obtusa. The sequence goes on along the minus strand of BSBK01006179.1, from coordinate 44,993 downwards.
TAACTTCTTAATTGATTAGTGTTTTGGACTTGGCATAGCCTAGTTATTAGGTTACCTTGGGTGTTTGGGTTGTGATAACCATTTACCCTAGTCCTTACCATACTTGCGATAAGTATTGGGCACTTGGATCCTTATTTGGGATAGTTGAGACATTGAAACTCACCAATTGTTACTGTTTGAAAGCTTCTGCTTGTCACTTTGCATCAAGTTGTATCAGAGCCATGTCTACTCCTGAGGATGAAGAGATCCCTACAAGGGTCACAAATAGTGGGTTAGAAAAGATGGTGAGAGAAAAAAGGGCTGCAAACATAGCCTAGACTAAGAGGCTTCAAGAACTTGAGAAGAAGCTTGACAAGAGAAAAGAAGATGGGTCTGAAAATGAAGAGGGGAGTGAAGAAGAGGAGCAAGATCCTAACCAACACATCCCTATAGACCAAAGGCCTTTCATAGATGCCTTGAAATCCATGGGAAGGAGAATCATGGAGGAGAAAATAGATTTTTTGATCTTCAATGGCAAGATGAATGCAAATCTAGCCTTGGATTGGATAGAGCTTTTGACAACATTCTTTGAATGTGAAGACATCCCTGAAAAATAGAGGGTAAAGGTGGTAAGATCCAAGTTAAAGGGAGAAGCCCTAACTTGGTGGAACTTCATCCAAATAGAGAGGGTGAAGAATGGAAAGAGCATGATCAATTCATGGAACAAGATGATAGCATTGATTAGGGAGAAATATGTACCTAAGGACTATGGGGTACAACTCCATAGGAGGAAGAAAAGTTTGAAACAAAAAGACATGGATGTAGGCTCTTACACTGAGTAGTTCTTAAAATTATGTATGGAGACCAATATGGCAAAAGATGAGGAAGAAAAGCTAGAAAGATACATGAATGACTTGAAGGTGTCCATTCAAGAGGAACTAAGTCTACACTACCCTACCATAGTCAATAGGTGCTATCAAATGGAACTCAAGGTAGAGGAAAAATGGAAGAGAAAGTAGGATTTTGGCAAAGGGAAGAGTAATGCTAGCGGGAAGAACTTTAGAGGCAAAGGTAATTCTTGGAACAAGGGACAAAATAGTGGCAGTAGTAGTAGGACCTCTGACCAAGGAGACAAAGAAAATAGTGACTCTAACTAAAGAGGAAACTATAGAGGAAGAAGGCCTTTCAATAGGGGAAGGACAAATTTAGGAAGAGGTAATGGACCATTGAAATGTTTCTATTGCAACCAAATGGGACATCATGTAGGAAGATGCCCTGAGAAGAGGAACAACAACAACCAAGGTGAGAGGAGAGCACAACTTGTCCAAGAAGATAAATAAGAAGAAAATGCTGATGCTAGAGACTTGGAACCAAAGGAAGGAGTATGTATAATGATGAGGCATGTCTTCCTTCAAGTGCTACAAACTCAAGAACATCCACAAAGGAAGAATCTCTTTAGGACAAAGATCAAATGTCATGGAAAGGTATGAAATCTACTTATAGATTTTGGTTCAACTAAAAATCTTGTATCTTGTGAAATGGTTCAAAAATTAAAAATCCCTAAGAAGCCACACCCTTTCCCATATCATGTTTCATGGTTAACCAAAGGCCAACAAACTCTAGTAACAGAACAAGCATGGATAGAGTTCTCAATTGCAGATTTTAGGGACAAAGTTCTTTGTGATGTGGTTGAGATGGATGCCTCACACATCCTTCTAGGTAGGCCCTAGCAATTTGATGTAGATTCCATCCACCATTGTAGGAAGAACATCTACTCCATCACTAAAGATGGGAAAACCTTTACTATGAAGCCCCTGCTAGATAACAAATCTGAAAAAGAACCCATTGTGATTATCATGGGAGAGAAAGAGATGTTAAAAACCTTGAAGGAATCTGATATTGAACCCTTTTTGTTAATCTCAAAACCCAAGGATAACATCAGGTCTGATAAAAAAGAGCCCATACCAAATGAAGTCATGGAACTGCTGCAAAAGTATAAGGATGTCACTATTAGTGACCTGCCCACTAGCCTCCCTCCCATTAGCAATATCAGTCATCAAATAGGCCTCATACCAGGTTCACCCTTGCCTAATAAGGAACCATATAAAATGACACCCTTGCAGCATGCAGAGATTGAAAAATAGGTCACTGAATTGTTATAAAGAGGACTCATTCAAAAGAGTCTCAGTCCATGTGTAGTACTGTTAGTCTTGGCCCCTAAAAAGGATGGAAAATGGAGGTTATGCACTGATAGCAAGGCCCTAAAAAAAATCACAATAAGGTATAGATTCCCCATGCCAAGGATTGAGGACCTATTGGATCAACTAGGAGGTGCTTACTACTTCACCAAGATAGACTTAAAGTCTGGATACCATCAAATCAAAATCAAACTAGGAGATGAATGGAAAACAACATTCAAGACTACTGAAGGTTTTTTTGAATGGTTAGTAATGCCCTTTGTCTTAAGCAATGCCCCTAGCACTTTTATGAGGCTTATGAATGAGATATTCATTGATTTTATTGGAAAATTTGTTGTTGTTTACCTTGATGACATACTAATATTTAGTCATAGCAAGGAGGACCATCTTGATCATGTGGAACATGTACAAAGAAGACTCCATCAACACAAGTTGGTAATCAACTTGGAAAAGTGCATGTTTATGAGGAAGGAACTTGTGTTCCTAGGATTTGTGATCTCACAAGGTACCCTCAAGATGGATCTTGAGAAGGTGGAAGCAATCATTAATTAGCCTCCACCAAAGAACCAAGGTGATGTAAGGAGCTTCCATGGACTTGCAACATTCTATAGGAAATTTATTAAAAAATTTAGTCATGTGTGTGCACCAATGCTTGAAACTATTAAAGGTGGAAAGAAGACTAAATTTTTGTGGACAAAGGAAGCCAATAATGCATTCCAATCCTTGAAGAATAGAGTCTCCCAATACCCTATCTTGGTCCTCCCTAATTTTAACAAAGTCTTTAGTGTGGAGACAGATGCAAGCAATTTGGCTATAGGTGCAGTCCTAAGCCAAGAAGGCAAAGAAGTTGCTTTCTTCTCAGAGACATTGAATGAGGCTAAAAGAAAGTACTCTACATATGACCTAGAGCTCTATGCCATGGTCCAAGCCCTCAAGAAATGGAGGCACTATCTAATACCAAAAGAATTTGTAGTATACACTGACAACCATGCATTAAGTTTCTTAAATTCTCAAGAGAAACTCTCTGTCAGACATCTGAAATGGGTGGAGCAATTGTAGGCCTATACATTCAATATCAAACATAAAAATGGTGTAGAAAAAAAATTTGATGATGCCCTTAGCAGGAGAATTGGTCTGATTGAAGAAGTTCAATTGCAAAGTGTGGGAATTGAGTCCCTCAAACACTTGTACTTGGATGACCCTAAATTTGTAGAGATATATCATATTTGCACAAATATGGTTGGCAGATATCACAATGAATTTTCTGAATATATGATTCAGAATGGACTTCTATTCAAGGGAGCACAACTATGCATACCAAAATGCTCAATGGGGACAAACATAATAAGGGAGAAGCATTGTGGTGGCCTAATAGGTCACTTTGGCATTGATAAGACAATAGACATGGTGAAGAGGAGTTATTTTTGGCCTAAGTTGAACAATGATGTCAAAAGGTTTATAGAGACTTGCACAATCTTCTAGCAAGCTAAAGGAATGACAAAAAATCAAGGGCTCTACCAACCCTTACCAATTCCTTCAAGACCTTGGGAGTCCATCTCAATGGATTTTGTAATGGGACTACCTAAGACCAAGCAAGGATTTGATAGTGTCTTTGTCATAGTGGATAGGTTCAGCAAAATGGTTCATTTTGTACCATGCAAAATAAAAAATGATGCATCTCACATAGCCAATCTCTTCTTCAAAGAAGTGGTCAGAATTCATGGCTTACCTCAAAAAATTGTATCTGATAGGGATGTAAAGTTCCAAGGACATTTTTGGAGGACACTCTTCAAGAAGTTGGGAACAAATCTCACCTATAGCTCTGCCTATCACCCACAAATAGATGGGCAAACTGAGGTGGTAAACAGATCCCTAGGAAATCTCCTAAGATGCCTAACGAAGCAATATTCTCAAAGTTGGGATACACTCCTGCCCCAAGAAAAGTTTTCCTTCAATGACTCTATAAATAGGTCAACTGGTAAGACTCCATTTCAAGTAGTAAATGGCCTTCATCCCAAAGGACCATTAGATCTGATTGAACTTCCATCTGACTTCAAAGTCAGTTCTCAAGACCAAGAACTGGCAGAGCTCATCACAAAGGTGCAACAATAGGTAAAGGAAGAATTACAAAGGTCAACTTTGAAGTATAAATAAAGTGTTGATAAAAGAAGAAGAGAGGTCCACTTCCAAGTAGGAGACAAGGTTTGGGCATTCCTAAGGAAAGAGAGACTACCTAAGGGTAGATACTCCAAACTACAAATGAAGAAAGTAGGTCCATGCAGCATACTAAACAAAATAGGTGAGAATGCCTATGAAATCTCTCTTCCTCCAACCTTGAAAATCTCTCCAATATTCATTGTGGTAGACATCACACCATACAAAGCTATAGTAGGTTCAATGAATGAGCAAGGTGAGGACACAAACATCAAAGATGAAGATTATGTGACAAATCTTCCCCAAAGAAAACTAGTTGAGTTGGAAGAAATTTTGGACATAAAGATATTAAGGTAGACAAGAACTAAGAAGTACATGCAGTACTTAGTCAAAAGGAAGGGACTCCCCAACATAGATGCTACATGGCTGACCGAAGATCAAATCAAACAACATCAGACTTCGGTGGAGCAGCTATCCTCAAGTAGGGACTTGAGTTTTAAAACTCAAGGGGAGTATGGTGCAAGAGCACCTACTCTAGATTCAACAAATAAAACTCTTTAGATTCCCAAACACATCTACTTTAGATTAGATTCATTAGTCAGGCACCTAGACCAAGTTGTAAGGCCTAGTTCTAGGATTGGCACAATTATAAGCTCCTGGCTAACTATTGTCAAAAGTGGTCAATGGGCCTAAAATCATAGGATTTTACTTATTTTTAGGTTTTCTATGTTTTATATCCATGTTGGATCACTAGGATAGGTTAAGACCAAGTTTGGTCTTCTACTTTGCAAAAGTTGCAAAAATGTTGTAAAATTTGCTTAGCAACTTTAACAACTTCTTGCCAAAAGATGTAATTATGCCCCCAATGGTCAGATGGTTTAAAATTCAATTGGAACTGATGGGGGAAGCCTTCAAATATCCCTTTAAGGATGGTGGAAGGTAAGATATATAATTTTGGCATTGAATCAATAAAAACATCAACATTTCTCTTCATTTTCCAGAGAAGTTTTGTAGTATACAAATAGGTATGGATGTGAGCGCATGAAATAGTGAATCCAAAGGTTGGAGCCTTGAGTCTTCTTCAATTTTCAATTGATCTCATGTGTTGATCTGCCCTAGATTGTAAGATATCTAGTTTTTAGCAGGACTGCCTGGATTTGAGGCTTAAAACTAGGGGTTCTAATAGGGTCTGATTGTTTGGTCCAATTCCACCATGGGAAATTGATGCCTCTTGGTGGAATTAAACCTTTTTCAATTTATTTCCATATTTTTCAGGTTAGAAGTGTGGATTTGTAGAGGAGTGAGTTGTCCACAAAGCCCTAGGTTTACATCTCTATGTGTGCACGGGTTTGTGACTTAGGACAGTCACTATAGATTTTGGTTGGGGATTAATTAAGACCTCAAAACTTGGATTCTACATTTTTTTATATATCCAAACATGCCTCCATACTTATTTTTTTCTTTGGTTTAGGAGAAAGGGCACTTGTAGTGCATTTGGAGACCTAATTAGGCCTATTATCCTAGCCTAAACATTGCTACATCAGTGACTTCTTCTTGTCTCCACTCCTTGGTTCTTGGATATGTTTTATAAAACCCAAAAGGGTATCAGAATCCCTAAAAAATTTATTATATCATTTGGGAAAATTTTGACTTATGTTCAGATTTCCTTCTAGGAAGGGCTACAAGCCAAATCCTAGGTTTGTGCAGCAACTTAGTACTATGGGTTGCTTGTAAATGAAAGAACCATTGGAAATAAAATAATAGGACCTAAAAAGACTAGATAAATGATTATAGGCCACCCCTAGTCTTATAAGTCATTTCTTGGGGTTTGGTTACCTATTGGGCTAAGGAGACCTCTTAGTAACTTCTCAATTGATTGGTGTTTTGGACTTGGCATAGCCTAGTGATTAGGTTATCTTGGGTGTTTGGGTTGTGATAACCATTTCCCCTAGTCCTTACCATACTTGTGATAAGTATTGGGCACTTGGATCCTTATTTAGGATAGTTGAGACATTGAAACTCACCAATTGTCACTGTTTGAAAGCTTTCGCTTGCCACTTTGCATCAAATAAGGCTCATATACCACTGGATGGATGCAACCAATCTACATCACTTCTCAAAAGTAGGCTAGGGAATAACCCCAAGAATACCTTTGAGATACTCAAATGTATCCTTAGGAAAAGGCTTTGTAAATATGTCTGCTATCTACTCCTTTGTGCTTATGTACTCAAGTCTGACTTCTTTCTCACCAACTTTCTCTCTTACTACATGATACTTAATCTCTATATGCTTTGTCTTACAATGTAATACAGGATTTTTAGACATACTAACTATGCTAGTGTTATTACAATGTATAACAATAGGTTCAACAAACTTTATTCCAATATCCTTCAGCATCTGCTTCATCCAAATTATTTGGTTATAACTGTTTGCTGCTGCTACATATTCTTCTTCTGTTGTGCTCTATGAAATACAATTTTGCTTCTTGCTTAGCCAAGAAACCAATCTTCCTCCAAGGAAAAATGCTCCACCACTGGTGTTCTTTTTATCATCAACACTGCCTCCCTAGTCAACATCTGTATATGTGTGTAGGGTAAAATCATCATATTTTTCATACCACAATCCATACTCAATTGTGCCTCTTAAATATCTCAGTATCCTCTTTACTGCTGCATAATGTGATTCTCTAGGTTCAGCTTGAAATCTTGCTACAATTCCAACTGAATGTGATATAACACATTTTGTATGTGTCAAGTACTGCAATCCTCCAATCATGGATATGTACTTCTTCTGTTCAATTGTAGGAGTCTCATCTATGCTAGATAATTTATGTCTAGTTATCATAGGTATTCCAACTGGTTTACAGTTCTCCATTCCAAATATCTTTAGCAAATCATTCAAGTACTTTGTCTGGCTTAAAAAGATACCATCACTACTCTGTGTTATCTATAATCCCAAAAAGTATTTCATTTCATGATGTAGGAGCATCCTGGGTGTAAGGGCAATCTTGCATCACCCAAAAATATTTCTATTTTTGTATTCAATAAGGGCTATCTTGTGCAGAGCTGCTATTTATGGAATCTTTCTATTTTTAGTAAGTTGGTCTTACGATCTCGGAATGTTTTGATTTTACATGTGGAGGTTCATATCAGTCATATCAGCCTGCCAACAAAGTTTCATGGCTAGATCAGGTCTAGTTTTGAAGATATTGAAGATTTTTGGTATTTGTAGCAGGGTACAGAAACTTTGATCTCAGTTTTGAAGGCTTTAGAGGCCCCGGATGAGGTTGAAAAATTGGGTGACAGGCACTTTGCACAAGTCAAGCCTGTAGAGTGCTTCGTGGCATTTTTGAAATGGGGTTATAATAGTCAATCAGGTCAACTAGTGATGACTTATGGTCTCCGGAAGTCAGGCCACCTGAAATGGTAGAAAATAATTTTCCTTCAAAATTTCTGTTTGGGTTTCAAAAGTTATTTTGAGCTGACTTTGATGTAATAAATTGAAAAATAAAATAATTCTAAGTTGGGTCGGCCCTTAGGGCTAAATTTTTGGAGCCTTCTCGGGTAGTGGAAATTGCCTATATAAAGAAGGCCCGTAGTGTTCTCTAGGGCAGTTCTGGGTAGTAGATCTGGGTATTGATTCGAGGATTTTTTCCTACAAAATATTGTAAGAGAATGCTCATGTAGCTTTGCATATTGTAATTCTAAAATTTTGTAATTCCACATTTGTGGAGATAATAAGAAGCCAATTTTCTATTCTTGCATATTATTGTTGGTGTTTCTCTATTTCTGTTATGTGTTTGTGGTACTAAGGGGAGCACCCTTCATCAAGTGGTATCAGAGCCAGGTTTTCTTGAGTGTGTAAACAGATCAATGACTATGAGGAAGTTTGCACCAGGACCATGGTTAGGGTTTCAGTGCACATCGCAAAAATGCCTCCATGAAGAGAATGTGGTGGAAGAGTTGGTGCCGTGACACCTGAGGTTAGAGAGCTGCAGAGACAAGTGCAAGAATTGCAAGAAGAGATTCATAGAGGAATGAATCTTAATGTCAAAGATGAAAGTGAGGATGAAGCCAAAGAAGAATATCAAGAAGGAGAAGCTGAAGTTGTGAATCAGGAGGAAGAAAGGCTTTTTCGGGTGATTTCCAAGATTGGGAAAAAACCTAAGATTGAGGTTCCTACTATTTCTAGAAATCTTAACCCAGAGGAATTGATCAACTGAATCAATGAATGTGAGGAATATTTTGAGTATGAAGATGTTGAGGATCCTGAAAGGGTCAAATTTGCAAAGGCTAGACTGAAAGGTCATACGAAGATCTGGTGGTAAGAGATTCAATTGGAGTGAAATAGAAGAGGGAAAGATAAAATCACAAGATGAGATCTGATGGTGGATAAATTGAAGTGACAATTCATTCCTATTGATTATGAGCTTGACCTACTAAAGAAAATGCAAAGTTTGAAGCAAGCAGGAAGATCTATTCAAGAGTATACAGATGAGTTCTATCGACTCCTCATTAGAATAGGCCATGTGGAAGCTGATAAGGAGAAAGTTGTTTGATACCTTAATGGGTTAAGGCCAAGTATTCAGGAGGAGTTGAATCTGGTTTGAATGAACAGTATTGAGGAGGCATACTAGTTTTCCTTAAAAGTAGAGGAAAAACTAAACAAGAAGTTTGAGAGAAGACAAAATGGAAGAGGTCGTGGTGGAAGATCTGGTGGATGGTCATATGGTGGCTCAAATGAAGATCCGAAAAAGAAGGATGAGGCCAGTAGCAGCCAGAATCAGAGAGGAAACAATTCCAATCATTTCCAAGATCAGAATAATAGAGATCAAAGAGGAAGAGGAAGAGGACAAGGATCTAGAAGAGGAGGCTTCCGTGGAACATGTTTTCACTGTGGAGAAGAAGGTCATAGGGAATTTGAATGTCCTCAGTGCCAAGCAGAACAAATGGGAGAAATGAAGGCCAGGCCAGAGTTGCACATGTCGACGAAGATGCCAGATCATTAAATTCTAAAGATGCTAAAAGAGGAGAAACGCTAATTAACAAAAGAGTCTTACTGAGTGGTGAGAATGAACCTGAACAAAGGAGGAGCTTGTTTCACACTAGATGCAAGTGTGAAGGTAAATGTTGTGATGTGATTATTGATAGTGGAAGCACTGACAATTTGGTGTCAGAAGAGATGGTGAAAAAGTTGAAGCTCAAGAGACAAAAACACCCACATCCATATCAGATTGCCTGGGTGCAGGATGACCACAAGGTCATGGTCAGTGTACAGTGCCTAGTAAAGTTCAAGATTAGCGGGTACCAAGATGAGGTACTATGTGATATAATATCTATGTATGCATGTCATATGTTGTTGGGTAGACCGTGGTAGTTTGACAGATGTGTTGTACATGATGGTCATGCGAATACCTATTCCCTAACAAAAGATGGAGTGCGACATAAGCTAAAGCCATTGAAGGAGACCGAAGAAAAGGTATGTGGTAATGTAAGAATAACTTTTGTTGATGGAAGAAAATTCCTAGATGGTATGAGGCATGAGCATGTGTATTTTGCTTTAACTCCAAAAGCTGGTAAAGAGGAAGTAGAGGATGTACCTGTAGAGGTTGTAGATTTGTTGAATGAGTTTCAAGATATTGTATTTGATAATGTACTTGATGGATTACCACTGGTAAGGAAGATCAGCCATCAGATGAATTTGATTCCAGGAGCCAGTTTTCCAAATAAGGCAGCACACAAAATGACACCAGCAGAAAGTGAAGAGTTGAATAGATAAGTACATGAGTTATTGCAGAAGGGGTTGATTCGAGAGAGTCTGAGTCCCTCTGCTATACAAGTGGTATTAGCACCAAAGAAGAATGGAGAATGGAGGATGTGTATAGATTCCAGAGCAATAAAAAAGATCACAATCAAGTATAGGTTTTCATTGCCACGAATGGATGATATTATGGACTGTTTGAGTGGAGCTGTGTATTTCTCAAAGATAGATCTGAAGAATGGATATCACCAGATTCGGATTAGAGAAGGAGATGAATGGAAGACTGCCTTCAAGACAAAGGAAGGACTGTATGAGTGGTTAGTCATGCCTTTTGGGCTAACCAGTGCACCAAGCACTTTCATGCGGCTCATGAATGAGGTTCTGAAGGAATTTCTGGGTAAGTTTGTCATTGTTTACCTAGATGATATTTTGATCTTTAGAAAGATATTGGAGGAGCATATGATGCATATTCGTATGGTGTTTGAGAAGCTAAGAGATGAGAAATTGTTGATTAATTTGAAGAAGTGAAGTTTTGTGAAGAAAGAGTTAGTGTATTTGGGATTTGTAGTTTCAGTAGAAGGTCTAAAAATGGACCCAAAGAAGGTACATGCTATCCTTGAATGGCCTACTCCAAGGAGTGCTACTGAGGTAAGATCTTTTCATGATTTGGCTAGCTTTTACAAAAAGTTTATCAGAAATTTTAGTAGTATTTGTGGTCCCTTGACTGAAATAATGAGAGGAGATAGAAAAGAGTTTAAGTGGACTAATGGGGCAGAAAAGAGTTTTCAATTGTTGAAACAAAAAGTTATAGAACAACCTATTTTAGCACATCTAGATTTTAATAAGGTGTTTCAAATAGATTGTGATGCTAGCGGTACCACAATAGGAGCTGTTATGAGCCAAGAAGGTAAACTGGTTGCTTATTTCAGTGAGAAGTTAAATGATGCCAAGAGGAAGTATTCTATTTATGATCAAGAATTTTATGCTATAGTTCAGGCATTGAAGAAGTGGAGACACTATCTGCTTCCTAAGGAGTTTGTTTTGTATACTGATCATCAAGCTTTGCAATATTTGAATAGCCAAGGAAAGTTGAATTAGAGGCATTTGAAATGGGTTGAGTTTTTGCAAAGTTATACATTTGTTTTGAAACACAGAAGTGAAAAATCTAACAGGGTTGTAGATGCTCTTAGCAGAAGGCAACTATTGCTGATAGAGATGTAGATTGAGGTGGTTGGGTTCAAGGAACTCAAGAATTTTTATCCAGAGGATCCTGATTTTGGTGGAGCTTGGAAAGCTTGTAAAGAACCTGTTACTCTAGATAGGATGAAATGGCTGGATTTTATCATCCAAGATGATATGCTATTTAGAGGGAGTCAGTTGTGCATTCCACAAAGTTCTATGAGGGAGAATCTCATCAAAGAGAAGCATAGTGGAGGATTGGCTGGACATTTTGGTCATGATAAAACCCTTGCCTTGGTTAGTGAGAATTATTATTGGCCACAGTTGCAGCAAGATGTGAAGAAGTTTGTACAGAGTTGCAGAGTATGTCAGATGGCGAAGGGAGTGAAGCAGAATACAGGGTTATATCAGCCATTACCTGTACCAGAGAAGCCTTGGGAGGATATTAGTATGGACTTTGTTCTTGGTTTACCGAGGAATCAGCGGGGACACGATTCAATTTTTGTAGTAGTTGACAGATTTTTGAAGATGGCACATTTCATTCCCTGCAAGAAGACTAATGATGATGTTCATGTAGCAAAATTGTTTTTCAGAGAAGTAGTGAGACTACATAGTTTGCCAAAGACCATAGTTTGAGATAGAGACACTAAGTTTGTTGGATATTTTTGGCGTACATTGTGGAAGAAGTTGAAGATAGATTTGAAGTTTAGTTCATCACATCATCCACAGACTGATGGACAGACAGAGGTGGTGAATAGAAGTTTGAGAAATTTGTTGAGATGTTTGGTTGGAGATAAGTCAACAGGATGGGATTTGATTTTACCACAGGAAGAATTTTCATACAATAATTCTATCAATAGGAGCACTGGTAAATCACCATTCCAGATTGTATATGGAAGTAGTCCAAGAAATGCATCTGAGTTGAGAAAGATAGATAAAGGAGAAATAAGTAGTGTTGAAGCTGAGGATTTTGCAGAACACTTGAAAAACATCCATGAGGAGGTGAGGAAGCATATTACCAAGATGAATGCGCAGTATAAGACTAAGGTAGATAAGAACAGGAGGCATAAGGAATTTCAGGTTGGGAATGAAGTCATGGTTCATTTGCAGAAGGAAAAATTTATGGTTGGTACATATAACAAGTTGAAAATGAAGAAGTTTGGACCATGTACAATACTGAAGAAGCATGATTCAGGAAATGCATATGAGGTAGAATTGCCTACTGAGCTGAATATTTCACCAGTGTTTAACATTTTAGATTTTATAGAGTATCATGAAGGAGGTGTTGAAGATGAGGTTGCACCAGCACAATGGAGTATTCCAGCAACCAGTTCAGATATCAAGGAGATTGAAGACATACTAGACAGTCGTGTTGGCAGAAGCACAAGGAACAGGACATATGAAGAGTATTTGGTCAAATGGAAAGGATGACCTATAGAAGATTCATCGTGGCTAGCAAAGGAGGAGGTTAACCATCTTGGTTTTCCTCTACAAACTTGAGTTGTGATAGGGTCACTTCTCAAATTACCCCGGGTGTCTGATGCAGGAGCATCCTGGGTGTAAGGGCAATCTTGCATCACCCAAAAATATTTTTATTTTTGTATTCAATAAGGGCTATCTTGTGCAAAGCTACTATTTATGGAAACTTGTTATTTTTAGTAAGTTGGCCTTACAATCTCGGAATGTTCTAATTTTACATGTGGAGGTTCATCTTAGTCATATCAACCTGCCAGCAAAGTTTCATGGCTAGATTAGGTCTAGTTTTGAAGATATTGAAGATTTTTGGTATTGGCAGTAGGGTACAAAAACTTTGAACTCAGTTTTGAAGGCTTTAGAGGCCCCAGATGAGGTCAAAAAATTGGGTGACAGGTGCTTTGCGAATGTCAAGCCTGTAGAGCACTTCGTGGCATTTCTGAAATGGGGTTATAATAGTCAATCGGGTCAACTGGTGATGACTTATGGTCTCCGGAAGTCAAGCCACCTGAAATGGCAGAAAATAATTTTCCTTCAAAATTTTTGTTCGGGTTTCAAAAGTTATTTTGAGCTGACTTTGATGTAATAAATTGAAAAATAAAATAATTCTAAGTTGGGTCGGCCCTTAGGGCTAAATTTCTAGAACCTTCTCAGGCGGTGGAAATTGCCTATATAAAGAAGGCCCGTAGTGTTGTCTAGGGTAGTTCTGGGTATTGATTCGAGGATTTTTTCCTACAGAATATTGTAAGGGAATGCCCATGTGGCTTTGCATATTGTAATTCTGAAAGTTTGTAATTCCACATTTGTGAAGATAATAAGAAGCCAATTTTATGTTCTTGCATATTATTGTTGTTGTTTCTCTATTTTTGTTATGTGTTTGTGGTACTAAGGGGAGCACCCTTCATCATTTCACCAATCATACTTATTTCAAATTTAGTTTTCATTTCATCAGCAAATTTATCACTAGCTTCATCTTCTCCTCCAAAAATAATGTCATAAAAAAAATTAACTATAATCAACAAACCATTTTCAATTTATTTTGTGTACAGGTTGCTATTAGTTGTTCCTTTTGTAAATCCCAATTTTAACTAATACTTATTCAATCTTTCATACCAAGTTCTAGGTGCTTTCTTTAGTCCATATAAGGCTTTCTTTAGTTTACATACCATGTCTCCTTCTTGAGTCAAAGGAAAACCTTCAGGCTGCTCAATATAGACTTCTTATTCCAATTCACCATTCAAAAATGGTGACTTCACATCCATCTGATATACTTTGAATTTCTTAAAGGCTGCATAGGCCAAAAACATTCTTACTGCTTCAATTCTTTCTACTGGTGCAAAATTTTCTTCATAGTCAATTCCTTCTTGCTGTGAGTATCCCTTGCATACCAATCTTGCTTTGTTTCTTACTACTTCTTGTTCATTCATCTTGTTTCTGAATACCCATTTAGTTCCAATAACATTCTTATCTTTAGGTCTAGGGACTAATTCCCATGTCTTATTCTTTTCAATTTGATCTAGTTCTTCTTTCATAGCTTTAATCCAATGTTCATCTTCACAAGCTTCACTAGTAGATTTAGGTTGAATTTTGAACTTTTCATCAACTTTAACATTTGTGCTCTCAACAATAGTCTTAGTTCTCTTGTTATAACATCTATAAGCTTTTCTCTTCAAAGAATATCCAAGAAATATACCTTCATCACTTCTAGGATCAAACTTTCTAATATCATCATCTCTCTTTATATAACATTCACTTCCAAAAATTCTAAAATACATAACTGAGGGTGCATGTCCAAACCATAATTCATAGGGTGTCTTGTCTATGTTTGCTTTGATTTGTACTCTATTCATTGTATACACTATTGTGTTCACTGCTTCTCTCCAGAATATCTTCACCAAATCATTCTCAAATAACATAGCTCTTGTTGCTTCAATCACTGATCTATTTCTTCTTTCTGCAATACCATTTTGTTTAGATGTTCTAGGGGCTAAAAATCATCTCTTAATACCATTCACTTCACAAAAAGTGTTAAACTCTCTAGAATTAAATTCTCCACCTCTATCAAATCTCAAACATTTAATCTTCATTCGAGATTCATTCTCAACTTTATTCTTAATGACCTTAAACTTATCAAATGCTTCAGACTTTTCTTTAAGAAATGCAATCCACATCATTGTTGTAAAATCATCAACAAGAATCATAAAATACCTTTCTCCATAGAATCCTCTAGTCCTTGTAGGACCGCTCAAATCTGTATGAACAATCTCCAACTTCTTTGTAGATGTAAACTTCCTACTAGGAAATGAACTTCTCTTTTATTTTTCCATCACACATTCCTTTCAAATCATGTTAGTAGGCTTCATAATTCTAGGCAAATCTCTTACTGCAAGTGTAGTGCTTATTTTCACAATGTTGTCAAAATTTATATGACAAAATCTTTTGTGTCATAACCAATTGTCATCGATCTTAGTAATCAAACATGTCATCTCAGTAGGATTCAACTAAAATACATTATGTCTGGTTCTAGATCTAGTTCCAATTAGATTTCCATCTTTATCTTTTATCACACAAGTTTTCTCAGTAAACCAAACTTGATATCCCTTATCAACTAATTGTCCAACACTCAAAAGATTATGTTTCAAACCATCTACAAAGTAAACAACATTAGTATTAGTCTTCCCATCAAGAGTAATAGATCCTATACCTTTAATCAAACAAGGTGCATTGTTTCCAACTCTAACAACTCCTCCATCATAATTGTTAAACTTTATGAACTTTTTCATGTCTCTAGTCATATGATGTGAACAACCACTATCTACATTCCAATAAACTTTCTTTTCAACTTGAGAAACTAGGGATTTTTCTTCCTTAACATCTGTTTCAGGATTTTCTTCTTTAATTGCTACAAATCCTATGTCATCATTATTATCAGTATCACTTTCACTTAGAGTTCTCTCTATACTAGCTTCAAGATCTTCATCATTAGCATAATAACATTCCTTAGATCTTCTAGGCTTGAAATTGTTTCTATACTTTTTAACTCTCTTAGGGACTTTAGATGAAAAATGACCATATTCTTGACAAGTCCAACATTTAAAATTTTTCTTACCATCTGGTTCTCTCTTCACAACTAAGGAAATACCTTATTCAATCTTCTTGTCTTATTCATTTCTAGATCTGTTGCCACCAACATAATCTCCACTCACACTAATGCTTCTTGAAAAAGTAGGGTGAACACTAAGAGCACTGAATGTTGTCTCCATTTTAGGCAAATCTCCGGATAACCTTAGGTTCATTTTTTCTACTTCTAATCTTCCAAGAAGAGTCTCTCTTATAAAGTTTGAAGTATAAGGTATAACTTGTTCAATCATTTGTGTTGTCTGCTTAAATGTAGGAGTCAATGTCCTCAAAATTTTCCATATAACTTCATTTTCTTTCTTTGTTCCTCCATAAGATTTTATACCTGCAACAATTTCTGACATTCTACCAATATAGTTTCTAATAGATTCATCTTCCATCATTCTTATATCTTCAAATGCACATTTCCAATTATGTAATCTAACTTTCTTTGCATGTTCATCACCTTCAAAAGTAGAGTGTAAAGATTTCCAAATTTCATGAGATATTTTCAAACATTTTACCTAACTATACTCATTCTCCAGAAGGGCTGACAAAAGTGCTTCCCTGGCAAGTATGTTACACATGAATAGATCTCTCTCATCATTACTACATATTTCAATATCACCTTCTTCAACAATAGTCTTCACATTCTTCGTTATCAACCAATAACCTGGTCCTAAACACAGTAGATGTGTCTTCATCTTTTCTTTCTAATTGTCAAAATTCACTCCATCAAACTTAGGGCTTTCTTTCCTGAAATTCACCATGGATCTCCTTAAGCTGTTAAACTTTTCTTTCAAGCACCTACTGCTTTGATACTAATTGTTAGAAAGTAAAGTCAACAAAGATAACTAAGAGGGGGGGGGGGGGTGAATCTTTTATCTGATAATTATAACTTTTATCAAATTCAATAGATTTTAACCATGTAAGCAATATAATTACCAACCATAGAAAGATATTCATACACAATAACATAATGACACAAGATATGTTAACTAGGGAACCTCTTGATCAAAGAGTAAACCCCAGTGGGAATGATGCCCACAAAAAATGCACTAATATGAATATTCCTTGTGAAAGAGTGGACTCTGTTAGGAGCCTTATGAAATACATTCAGTACATATGAATCCCAGTTAGGAGATTTTGAATCCCTGCTAAAAGATTCTAACTCTGTTAGGAGTTATGGAAGATAGAAGGACCGATTGCCCCAACAACTTCAATGGAAAGATCACTGAACACACTATCCAACTGGTCTCTAGATTATTCAATAGAATACTATCAAATCATTACTGATCTCAAAAATATGTTACATCTTCTCTGACCGTGCCAAACCACACTCACTGCTACACAAGATCTCAATTTCAAATCTCTGTACCTCACATGTCTTCCTTCATAAATTCACTTTCACAACTTCAATCACTTCATCATATTCATTCCATACATATTCAACCATATCCATATAAAACAAGGAAAAAAATTCCTTCCTTTATACCAAAATCAGTTAATTACAAATGAGTCGGCATCCAATTACAAAATAAAAGTTTCCACACGTTACATAAAAAATTACACAAAACTGTCAGCTTCCAATTAGAATAATTCTTCACTCATGTGACCTTGAAGTTTGCACTATCATCCACATCACTAAAAATATGTCTTCAACTTCCCTCTAACTGCACAAAACCAGATTCCATCCTGATTAGGAGATATCATCTGATTTCCACAAATCGATACTCAAGAACACTGCCTGAATACTGCTTGCACCAAAATACTCATTACTTTCATGAATAAATGAATTACTATCTGCATTCTTAACCATGAACATATAACATATCAAAGAGTAACTCCTCAACATCACATATCTTGATCTACAATATCCCACGTGCGCTAATCAAAATACTGTTTGCTCCTCTGCTAATCTCTAGTAGATCACTGTGTTGACATCAATGACAATCATAGTCATGAATGCAACAACAACTGCTACAGAATGGATACCAATACTCCCATAGGATATATTTAGCATTCATTCCTAACATATGTATACTTGAAATATTTTATATACTGTCAAATGAAGTCTACATATATATGTTTTCCTAATTTAATTGAAAATAAAATTAAAGTATGCACATCGCCCTACATTATTTCAAAGTGAAATCAATTACATAAATTACATTTAAATTTAAATAAATGTGTATTGTAAATATGTACACACACATATACAGGTGCATATATACATGTACACATATGTGTACATGCATATATACACATGTATATATATGGTATGTATACATGTACATATATGTATGACATGTATACATGTCATATATATATATATGTGTGTGTGTGTGTGGCATATACATACATACATGGCATATATATATGGCATAAACATATGGTGCATATACATATATATATGTTTATATATGGCATGTGTATATGGCATATATACATGACATATATGTTTATATGTCATATACGTGCACATATGTACATGCATATATATACACATTATACACATGTATATGTGTAAACATATATGTACACACACATACATATACATATAAAACTGGCGATGTGAAAAAGAAGTCCTTATTGGTAGACTCATTGAAAAATAACTATAACTTTCAAACAATATAACATTTTATTCTGTTTTGATGATTCTATGTTTTTATGAGTCTGTGACCCTTGTCTTGTCTTCTCCCCTATTTCTCAAAGCTGATTTTTTCTGGGAGAAAGATTTGTTGCCATGCCTACCGTCTAGAGTAGGGCACAACTATGTGAGAGATGGGCTTTCATTTTGTGGTAGTTCTATTATTTATTTTTTGATGCTTGAGGGACATCTATGCTCTAAGGAACCTTCTTCAGAGGCAGTCTCTATTGGGTTGCTTTCAGCTTGGGTTGATAGCACCTACTCCTCTCTTGTTGGGTATGTGACCCACCTATTTGTTTCTCCCCTGGTTATGAAAGCTCCTTCTTTCTAGGAGAAATGCCTGTTCATGCCTCTATTGGGGGATATTTTTTTGGGTTGGATTCTTTTGTGCAATAATCCTATTAAGGTGGAGTATACCTATAGAGGTGAGGTCTGTTCAGGTGGTTATTTGGTGGTGGATTCTCTGTCTTCTCCTACTCCCTTCACCCTTGAATCCTTTTGAGGTGGATGTCACACATCCTATGGAGGTGGTTTGTGTCAGTTGGATGAAGTGCCCTCATGGGAGCATAAGGCTTTCTATCCCTTAAAACTACTTGACTACTTACAGGATCTGGTTGTGCAAAGGTCAATCTATCTCAAAGGATCTAATGGATATGGGACTTAGATACGACCCTGTGGCTATGGGCATGGATCTGAAAGGTTATTCTAGTTATGGGAGCCAAGATAAAACCCATTCTATTGGTTTAGGGAATCGAAAAACCTTAGTTTGATGTAAAGCATAGGCTTTAGGTTTGGAGCAGCTAGAGCTTCTTTGTCTTTTCTTTTTTTAGCTGCTATTGTATTGATGGTATGGGATTGCTAGTAGTTCTACTGGCAATCTATGTTGGGAGGTTCTATAAAGCCCATTTCTTTGTTCCCTAGCTATCTCTCTTTGTTTGGTGCTAATATTTCCCATCTTTTGTATAGGGTTATGGTTCCCTCCAAAAATAGACTATATATGGTTTCAGGGCCCATTCAAAACCTAATTTACCTAATCAAAAATATTTTTGAAAATATAAAATATACATCACATTCTATGCTTCACCTAGTATAATAATAATAAACAATTATTTCAATTTGATGAAGTTTAGACTAAGTTAAGGTGGTCAGACATGAGAGTTTTTATATTCAGGAAAATTTGTAGCAGAAAAATTATGTAATTAATTATTTACTTGGAAAACAATACAAAAAAATATACATCACACCCAGACACAAGTCTACTACTTTTATCTAGAATATTATAAAAAATATTATCATTTGATTTTGTTTAATGTGGTTAGACATACACCTACTTGTTATCTTTCTAGTCCTGATTGATATACTTATTGAAAAATAGCTATAACTTTCAAAATGTATAACATTTTTTAAATCCAAAACATGTGTCACATTGTATGAGTTTCCTACTATAATAAAAATAAAAATAAATTCAATTTGATAAAGTTTAGACTAAGTTAACACGGTCAGACACAATATTTTTTGTATTATGGAAAAGTTGTAGAAAAAAAATCATAATTAATTATTTAGTTGGAAAACATTACAAAACAATATGTGTCACATCCGTACATGATTCTACTACTTATATCTATAATATTGTAAAATAAATTATCATTTGATTGTGTTTCATGTGGTCAGACATACACCTACTTCTTATTTTCTTCTTGAAATTTTTGTACTACTACATTGAAATTTGAAATTTTCAACATATAGAATAATTATTTTTCAAAAAAGGCCTAGTATCTTAGAAACTAAATTCAATTTTCTATAGATTCTCTTGTTACATATTTTTTATATAATATCTATAACTTGTTCAAATTTTTATGTCAACATGCCTAAACCTAATTTTCCAAATTTTCATTGCCTTTTAAGAGCCTAGTTTGGCATACCATGATCCTGCACATAGCCATATATATATCTATGTGTGTGTGTGTATATACACATATATACAAATTTATATATACATGTGTACACACACACACACACACACACACACACACACCCACACATATATGAATACATATATACATATATACATGGATATATACACATATATATGTGCATATACATGCATATATACATATATATACACATATATATGCACATATACATACATATATACACATATTCATATATACATGCACATATACATACATATATACACATATATATTCACATATACATGCATATATACATATATACATGCACATATACATATATATACATATATACATTCATATGTACATATATATATCTATATAAATATATACATATATATGCATATATACACATATAAATGTATATATACATGGATATATATATACACACACATATACATGCATATATACATGGATATACATATATATACACATATATATATATATATATATATATATATATATATATATATATATATATATATATATATATATATATATATATATATATATATATATATATATATATATATATATATATATATATATATATATATATATATATGCATATATACACATATACATGCATATATACATGTATATTTACTAAAAAAGTATATCAAAAACTTTAAATAATGAAAAAATAAAAATAAAAAAAACCTGATAAACCAGACAGTCAAAAAATCAAAAGCCAAGAATCTCCGAAAGTGACATTGAGAGTCACTTTCAGTGGGTTAAAAACCCCGCCGAAACCCTACTTTTTTTACTTTCAATCATAAGTCCCTAGTAAGAAGCTTTCAATCGAAAGTTCCTTACTTTCAATCGAAAGTGAGCAAGGCACTTTTGATCGAAAGTATGATAGTTTGTCACTTTTGATCAGAAGTTAGTCACTTTCAAGTGAAACTTTGGATGACTTTCTATCGAAAGTTTGATGATATTTTTTACCCGATCGCATTTTTTGGGACATTTTCCTTCCTCAAAAAAGGTGTAACCCACTATCGTGGGTTCACTCAGAGTGCTTGGGTAGATGTTTAGGGGTAAGTAAGTGGGAAAGATAGAAGGATAGCATTTGGATCCTATGAGATCTTGAAGATCAGATTGTTATCTGATAGTTTGTAATGGCAGAGCTAGTGGTTTGCATGCTTGGAGACAAGGAGATTGCTTGGAGGCTTGCAAGCTCAAGTTCAGATCTTCCTTAGGTTTTCCATTAGTTGTTGATTTATTTCAAAGATGGACTAGCAAGAAGATTGCAGAAATACTTTGATTGTATTTGGCCCTAATCTAGAAGGCCTTATAGTCAGACATGTTAATGAAAATTTAGTTGAAAACATTGTCTTGTTGTGTTATTCCACATTGTGGTGTTTGGTTTCTTGTTTGGACTATCCTTAACTGGATCCTCCTTACTTGTCCTACATCATTTTCTCAGTTCTAAACACATATGTCCATCTAGCAAATTCTTTTTCATATAGTTATTTTTGTACACTACTTGTGAATTCAACTGGAACTCTTTTCAAAGTAATCATCATACCTATTATTTCTTCCTCAAGCTTATCCTACTCCTCATTACTCAAATGTGGATATTTTTTTAGCTTCGGAGTACCAAGCCTTCCAGTTGTCTTAATTATTTCTACCACTTCATCAATAGTTTGAGGTCCTTTATTTACTACAACATAAAAATTTTCAGTGTCTTCCTCTTCTGAATCATTATAAACTTTTTATCTAATTAGTTTTCTTCTCCTGTTTGGTTTAGGGAGCTTGGTGGTGGCCTTTTTTTTTTCTATTTTGATATGTATGATTAAGTGTAGGCCTTGTTATCTTTGTAAGAGGTCTATCTTTAAAGGTGGGGAACTAGCTATATCTGACCTTGTCCTATTCCTTGTTGAAGTATCAACATATTTTCCTTTACCTTTTTCAGCATTAGGTGGCTCTTCTTGTGCGTGTTCTTCAGACCCAGTGACCTATTCATCTACATTCTCAACAATTGGTGCATGTTCCTCAGTTTCCTCTTCAACCGATTTCTCAATGTCTTCATTAGTGACACCAAATTATTTCTTAAGATTTTTCACCATTTTCTCCTTTTTTCTACACATCTTTTCAACTACCAATCCTATCTTGATTCTGGACTTGGATTCATCATAGGTTCCAAAGCTTGTAGCATTTTTTTCCTTAGGCTTGGCAAGTAAAGGCTTTATTTCTTTTGTATCTATATCAATATCTATCTCATAATCCATGGGTGGTAGCCAAGCTATTCTTAGCTCTACTTCTTTATTAGGGTGGTGTCAGTATCCACCAGAAAACAAATGTCATCCTTGAATTTCTCTACTAATTGTGCTGGTATCCTTGTTCATTTCTCCATTCTTTCCTTAAACTTCTGAAAATAATCTTCTATGACATGTTGAAAATTCTTATCTAGGTTCTGAATAAATTCACTTATTTGAAAAATAATTAATTTGTTGATATCTGATTCTACATTACCGACTAATAGGAAAAAGTTTTGTAAATAGAATAATGTACCTACCAATAATGAACCAAAATTGCAAGTGTTTGATCTATCAACTCTAATAGTTCTCATATTCTCTTCTAACTATCTCAGCATCAACTCGACTAGGTCGAGTTGCAAACCCTTTTTCATAATCTTTTATGTAATTTCAATTTCTCCACATGCAACACTATTCGGTCTACTTGATTGGAAAATCTTGTATGCAATAACATATTTACCAAATATCATTTTAGGTTCACTGCTAGTATTTATTCTCAACCCTTTACCATCCCATTATACTCCAATCAACTTCTCAAACTCGGTTCTCATCGGGTGGCTTAGGGATTTTTCTATGTCATTCATGCGATATCCAATGACTGTGTGTATAAAATCCTTTGTTATCTTCATCGGTTCATCCAACCATATCTTCCATTCATGTACATGGCTTAACACTATTCACATCCATTCAATTTCAAATTCTTTCAGGAAATATAAGGCATTGGTTAACCCTTTTACTTCTAAGTTCTTGTGATCATCCTTTAGCTTGCCATCAATGCAAAGCTCTTGAAAGGTGGATTGGAGTTCAAAGTCACCGATCTCATTTATTTTGCAGTGGATGTAAGATCTAATATCTTTCACAAGTAGAACCCAAGGTAGTATCAAGGAGAATGCGCCCTTGCCATCGGGTTGAGTTGCAACTTCCTGATGAAGTTTCTAATGGGGCTATGTGCAGGTCATATTCTTGGTTAAAATAACCTTCTTACTCTTTTCTTCATTGGTTCAAATGTTTCATGAAGATGATGCCATCGTGATTACTAAATTTAGAAATTTTGACAAACTTGATGCAAAGAACTTGGGTTAGTTCCAAAATTACTTGATTTGGTCTCTAATCATACGTAATATGCTTAGATCTCTATAAAATGCTTGGATTTTCTCTTCTCAAATCTCCCTCAAATCTCTCTTCTTTTCTCTTGATCGTTGTGTAAGAAAACAAGTTCATCTCCCATGTATTTATAATGAAAAACCTTGTTTGATGCATTAAATGCTCAGCTCGATGAATACTATCAATGCTCGGTTGACTATGCAACTCAGTTGTCTCTAACACTTTCACCGAGTGGAATTTCTTACTTGGTCGAGCTTAACCAACTGAACTTATTTCAAGTTAATTATAACATATAATATCCTAGTGCATCTTAATTCTTACTAATTTAGTATTCACACAATAGATATAAGAAACTATTGTAAGATATAACCGATTGAAATTTAGTTCCTTACTTCATTTTACTTAGGTGGAGGTGGTGAGATCACCTAATCCAATGGATGAGGTGTCACCGACTATTGTGCTTGGACCAACATTGTAATTTTTTTCTTTTCTCCATATTTTATTCCTTACCCTCATGATTTCTTCAATTGTATTTCCATTTGCATTAGTGCTTGGTTCTGGTACTCGGTCTCTATAGTCTTTACTTAAATGACCGACCTTATGATAGTGCAAATATATCATACCAAAATTTGTCCAATTTTGAGATCTTCCTCTCGAGTGCATTCTCATAATTTTTTTTTCTATATGTCCATATCTACCGCATGATGTGCAATTAACACAAGTATTGTAATCCTAAGTGTATGCATTTCCTTGTCTTCTTAGTTGATATGTCTTGTTTTGCCCTTTTGCTTTCTAGGCTTGCTTCAACTTTTCTATGCATTCTTGTGATATGTGTCCATGCATGTTGCAAGTGTGACAATGCTTTTCCATATAGTACTTCTTAGGTGACTTATTCCACTTTGATCTACACTCATGTGCTTGATATCCATACTTATTGCAATTATAACAATAACCATCAAATTTAGGAGTGGATTTAGGAATACCTTTTCCTTTTATTTTGTAACCATTTGATGTGTGGCCTAGTTTTCCACAATGATAGCATGAGAGCTTCTTTGACCTTGGATTTTCATAGGCACTCTTTTGTCCAACTTGTGTTGATGACTCTCCCTACTCGATATAGCCTAAACTAGTAGTGTTGTCAAGTCTCCTTTGATTGTTTAGAAATTCATCCACTCTTTTAGTACTTTCTTTAGCTTTCTTTATCATCTCATTATGTTGTTGTTGAATCTTCACTTCATTCTTTAGTATTTCATTCCCTTCTCTCAATTAAACAATGTCTTCCAATTTCTTAGTAAGTTCATTGTTCACTTGGTTGACTTCTTGACTCATGAAAACCATCTGATTGGAGATTTCAAAATGATGTGCAATAAGTCTTAGTATTTTAGATTCTTTTTCTTGAATCTTACTAGTCATTTTTCTTCTATCTTCAATAGCCAATTTCCTTTCCTGTTCAGCTTCCCTTGCATTATTCATGACATCAATCATTTTAACCATTTGTGTCTCTTGAATGATCTACAGTGATTTCACTTGTTCAGTAAGATGTTGATTCTTTTCAGATAGATATGATATGGTTCCTCCAGATGCATGAGATATGCTACTAGATTGATATCTAGATCCTTCAAATGTGATGCAGTCAAGATCAATGGATCCAATTAAGGACTGACCGACCTTGCAGCCAAACCAATATGCAACAGAAATACACAACAAAAGAAAAAGATCTAAAATAAAATAGTAGTCTTTATTCATAAAATCATCTATTACATGAAATGTGTCTGGCTGTAAGGCCTTCCCGGTTACGGCCAATTACAATGAAAATAACATTCTTCAAGATCTCACAGGATCTGAATATTTTCCACAACATCAACATTGAGTTAGCCCAGGTCTGCAACACACAGCATGCTGGTAGGCACCCAAGAAAGATCTAAACTTGTACTCCAACTTCCAAGAAATCTTCCTGTTCCTAAGCTCACAGGCTACTAAGCTTTCTCTCCACTATCTGATGCCCTAAACAACTACCCAAGAATCCTATAAATACTAATTCCTAGCCACAAGTCAGTTGATGAAACAATAAACCCTTACCAACAAATATTAAATGCTAAAACATCATTCAACTCTCACATAGCCTTACAAATAAATAAAAATCTCAAAGATGACCCCAATGGTCACCAAATTCGCATAGAAGAAGGGTATGTACAGGATCATGGTATGCCAAACTAGGCCCTTAAGTGGCAAGGAAAATTTAGAAAATCAGGTATAGGCAAGTTAACATAAAAATATGTAAGAAGAGAAGGTGTAGAAAATTGAATTTAGTTTCCAAGATACTAGGCATTTTTAAAAAAATAATTATTCTATATGTTGAAAATTTAAAATTTCAATCTAGCAGTACAAAAATTTTAGGAAAAAATAAGAAGTAGGTGTATCTCTGACCACCTTAAACATAATCAAATGATAATTTTATTTTACAAGATTCTAGATATAAGTAGTAGAATCATGTCTGGATGTGACACATATTTTTTTGTGATTTATTTCCAAGTAAATAATTAATTATGATTTTTCTTCTAGAACTTTTCCTAAATACAAAAACTCTCGTGTCTAACCACATTAACTTAGTCTAAAATTTATCAAATTGAAAACTTTTTTAATTTTTCTTATAGTAGGAAAATCACAGAATGTGACACATGTTTTGGATTTCAAAAATGTTATACAGTTTGAAAGTTATAGCTATTTTTCAATAAGTCTATCAATAAGGACTAGAAAGATAACAAGTAGGTGTACGTCTGACCATATTAAGAAAAATCAAATGATAATATTTTTTAATAATATTCTAGATAAAAGTAGTAGACTCATGTCCGAATGTGATGTATATTTTTTTTGTATTTTTTTCTATGTAAATAATTAATTATGATTTTTCTGCTATAAATTTTCCCAAATATAAAAACTCTCATGTCTAACCACCTTAACTTAGTCTAAAATTCATCAAATTGAAAGAATTGTTTATTATTATTGTATTAGGTGAAGCATAGAATGTGATGAATATTTTAGATTTCAAAAATGTTATATTGTTTGAAAGTTATAGTTGTTTTTCAAAGAGTCTATCAATCAAGACTTCTTTTTCACATCACCACTTTTTGGCATACCATGATCCTACACATACCCAGAATGCAACACGCAAGATCTAGGTCTCCACACGTCCAATAGTCAATCCATAACATGAGGAGCATGACCCAAATTAAATGCACCATTTGGCTAAATAGATCTATCCAAACAATCCAGTCGGTAAACAAGAACACCGAGCAACAGAAGAAATAACCGAGCACCAGTCGATCGACCATGCTAGGCATGACTGAGGAACATAGTTATTATTGGGTGCGAGTGAACCACACCTTTAGTCACTAAGCATTCTTCAGAGACCAAGCACCCCAGTAACAACATAAAATGAGCAACCAGTCTCCCAAACCAAGCATGAACTCCACCAAACCAAGATCAAACTAACAATCTACCTTCAAAGACAAACATATTTTGGTTGATACAGGATTTCCAAGAATCCTAGGATGTTCCTGCATCAGACACCCCAGGTAAGAAAGATTTTCTCATAAGGAAATCAGGAACGTCTCAAGGGAATTAGAATAGGTATGCCAAATCTATTCTTCACCCACATCTCTTCTTGTCCTACATCCCAAGTAGTTTTCACTTCATTCACTATCTCATGCAAAAAGTCCTTCTGCCTTCCACTTTGTTTACTCCTCTGATCGGAAACTGATAGCAACTGACTTCGACCACTACCAATCACCTCAATGCCTTGGTAAGGTTCATCCTCTCCAAACTCAACCAACTCAGTATCATCTGTGTCACAAATGTCACCATCTGCTAAACCATCTCTACAAGAAAAACCATCTATTTCTTAATCTCAACAAAGTCTTTAGAGATATCATTCTCCTTCTCCTTCAAACTAGATTTAACAGGAATAGGTTCATCAACCTTCTACTCCTGAGGTTTGTCATAAGGAAAACACCTGATAAATCCACATCCCTTAACCCCTATCTCATGTAAAGGTATCAGCTTATGCCGAGCTCCTTCATGCCTAACCACATAGGTATTAGCATGACCATCAAACAAAACATTCCTGTCAAACTGCCAGGGTCTACCAAGCAATAGATGACAAGCATCCATAGGAAATACATCACACAATATCTCATCATGGTAAGATCCAATCTAAAATTTAACCCAGCATTGTTCTTCAACTCTAACCTTAGACACATCTTGTATCCAACTAATCTGATAAGGATTAGGATGTTTCCTTCTTTCTAAATTCAACTTACTAACCATTTCATATGAAACAAAGTTCTCAGAACTACCACCATCAACTATGAAATTACATACCTTATCCTTGCACTTACATTTGGTTGTAAACAAATTCCTTCTTTGCACTGGTTCATGAACACATGTAGCTAACCTTCTAGTGATAAGACATTCACCTTTCTCTAGAACATTGTCAATGTCTTCTTAAGCAACTAATGCAACTCTTTTCTTAGGACACTGCCAGCTTCTATGACTAGCTTCACCACAGTTATAACAAGTACCAATGAACTCATTCTTTGACCTTCTTCTCTGTCCAGCATTCTTAGTAACTTGACCACTACTAGATCCCATATCAGACTTAGGATTCTCTGTCACATTACTTTCAACAACTATCTCACCAGTTTTACCACCTCGGTTCCTATTGTTCAATTTTCCTTCATACTTCTTATTCAGCTTCTCTTCAATCTTCAATTCTATCTGATAAGCATCACCGATTTTTTTCATCTACATAGTAAGTATCTCTTCTTGAATACTAGGTCTCAAACCTAGTAACTTTCTCTTTATTAGCTTCAGAATGACCAGTCCTAATCAGGATTCTATAAAACTCCTCGGTATACTCCTATACCAATTTGTTAGTTTGCTTCAAAGCTTACATCTTCTTAAACATATCCAATTCACAATCCACCATAATGAATTGCTTCTTCAACTTGTCAACCATTCGGTTCCACTTAGTGATCTTCTCTTTTCCTCTTCTACCTCTTTCCAGCTGAACTTCTCTCCACTAGATATTTGCATGACCTTTCAACTTAGTCTTTGCAAATCTAACCCTATCAAGATCTTCTATTTCTTCATACTCAAAGTATTCATCAATCTCATTGATCCAATCAATCAATTCTTCTGGCCTAAAGCTTCCAGCAAATGTAGAAACTTTAATTTTAGGTCTTTTCCTAATCTTAGACATATCTTTCAGAATTTGGTTCTCCTCAGAATCTCTAGCTTCTTCCACAGCTTCTTCAAAATGATCTTCCTCAGATTCATCATCACTCTCCTCTTTCAAGATAGGCTTCTTCTTTCTCAACTCTTCTTGTAGATCTTTCACTTGTTTCTGCAAGGCCCTAAAATCATCAATAATGAATTCTCCAGTAGCTTCCTCTTCTTCAGTGATCTCACGATTTCTTCTCAGAGGCATCTTTGAATCAAGATCCAGATATGAACACACAAGGTCAACTCGGCTCCAAAAGGAACAAACTTCACTCTGATACCACCTAATGCAGTCAAGATCAGTGGATCCAATTAAGGACTGATTGACCTTGTAGCCAAACCAATATGCAATGGAAATACACAACAAAAGCAACAGATCTGAAATAAAATAGTAGTCTTTATTCATCAAATCACTGATTACATGCAATGTGCCAAGCTGTAAGGCCTTCTCGGTTACGACCAATTACAATGCAAATAAAATTCTACAAGATCTCATGGGATTCAAATCTTTTCCACAAAATCAGCATTCAGTTAGCCCAAGTCTGAAACACACAGCATGCTGGTAGGCACCCAGGAAAGATCTAAACTTGTACTCCAACTTCCAAGCAATCTTCCTATTCCTAAGCTCGTAGGCTACTAACCTTCCTCTTTACTATCTGATACCCTAAACAACTACCTGAGAATCCTATAAATACTAATTCCTAGCCACAAGTCAGCTAATGAAATAATAAACCCTTACAAACAAATATTAGATGCTAAAACATCATTCGGCTCTCACATAACCTTAAAAATAAATAAAACTCTCAAAGATGGCCCCAATGGTCACAAAATCCACATAGAAGAATGCAAAATGCTAGATCTAGGTCCCCACACATCCAATGGTCAATCCATAACATGAGGAGTGCGACCCAAATTAAATGCACTAGTTGGTAAGCAAGAACACCGAGAAAAAAATAAATAACTAAACACCAGTCGACCGACCATGCTAGGCATGACTGAGGAACACAGTTATTGCTGAGTCCTAGTGAATTGATGCCTTTAGTCACCAAGTGTTTTTCAAAGACTAAGCACCCCGGTAACCACATAAACCGAACAACCAGTCTCCCAAAATGAGCATGAACTCCACCAAACCGAGATCAAACTAACAATCTCCCTTCAAAGACAAACATATTTTGGTTGATACAGGATTGCCAAGAATCTTAGGATGCTCCTATATCAAAATGGATCCTCTAACTCTTCTTCAGGATGATTAGTCTCATTGTACCGAAATGCCTTTTCCTTCATTTTGACTAGTAACTCTCTCAGTTTTTCTTTAGCTTCCTTGAATTTTTCAATGTAGATCTGCATCTGCAATTTCTAATTGTCAATAGTCTTGTCAAGATTATACCTTTTCATCCTTAGATATTTTTTCTTCAATGATTAAACTTCCTCAACAAGAGAACTAGCTCTGATACAAATTTTTGGAATTATGGAAAAGGTGTGTACTAAGAGGGGAGGGGTGAATGAGTACCCTAAAAAAATTTCAAACTAAATCCTTGTAAATATGTACTTCAATAACTAATTGTATCATTTCCATTCACCATACACTTAATAACATAACTGAAATGTAAATGTATGTAAACTAATCAATAAACCATACATGAAACTTCAATACAGATGAAACATGTATTTTGGTATTGTAGAAACCCTTATTAGAAGGTAAAAGATGTGGTGGGGATGGAACCCACAAAGCTTTACTACTACAGAAATAAAGTTGTCAATTAAGTCTTATAAAGATTTGATCACTTCTGGTGATCTTACCCTATTAGGAGTAACAATAAGATCCACTAGATGTACCTGGTTAGAGGATGTTAGCAACACTATACAAGTGTACACTTGGTTAGGAGGTATTATAAAAGAACTGTTAAGTCCACTCTGAGAGGAGATTTTGAGTCTGCTACAATTGTTAGAGACTAATAGTGATATATGATCTCTATGTAATACAACTTAAATGTCTGATACCAGATCCATTAAGTAAAATAATGATATCACATTGTTGTGATGAATATGTCCTTCTGTACTGCTCAATAGCCTTATATCTGTTCTGATAAATTGATTGTTTTGTCAAAATCCTTTCAATATTATCCATGTTTGATCTTCAAATGTCCTTGAGTGTGGCTACTTCTTGATGATACATGTAAAAATGACATCTTAACAATACTTATATCAAACTGATTTGACCTAATTAGGATTTTACATTATCTTAGACAATCTAGGATCAATGGTTCATATGATTAACCTAGATCATCATTACATAGGAATCATCATTAATTAAATGATTACATCCACAATAAATATTCACCTCGATCTTAGTAAACTATTTTCTTGCTCGGCAAAAAGTTATTCACCTTGAACTATGTGTCATTGAAAACTTTTATGTGAACTCTAGCTTACTCAGTAAATACTACCTCTGGGTCTCGGTATTTACTGGTGCTCGGTAATCCTGTGTACTCGGTGACTACTACATTGTTATAGTCAAGTGAACTATATTGCTTTATTTACTGACTATGCAAATGAATACTAATGACAACACACAATCCATTTAGGAGTAACAGTTGGCACTTTTTCTATGTAGGATATCATGATGTTGTCATTTATGGCAACATATGATCAGTATTAAGTCAATAGGACCTAAGGTGATGTTCTGGAATGATGACTTAGAAAATTGTCTAAGTATCATATAATTTATCTATCAGGACAGAGATTATTTTTCTATGTAGTTCACAAAGACATTTCTAGCATGTGTGCACTTAGGTATGGATAGTACGGAGTGTATAGATCCTACAGCTAAAAGCGTGTGACTATACGAATGATACGAATAGATTTATTATTGTTTTGCAGTAACAACACTAGGTTGAGCCGAAAAAATAGAGTAACAACAAGTAAATAGATATTTTGGGTTAAGGTTTTATTTTTTTTAACAAAATAATGACTTAACTAATTAGGGATGACATTCTAGATTTTAACCCTAAGTCAGCAAGAAGTAAGTTTATGTTTTGGGAAGCAAGGTCAACTGAAATGTGATTTTTGTAATAGCTTGTACAAAGGAAATAAACTTGTAATGCAAATTTTTAGTAAGTATTGTATTGATGTGTATTGATGTATCATGCAAATTCTTATGTATGATCAGAGTAGTGAAAGTTTGTGATAAGTTTTTGTGAAGAGCATCAAAGGAAACTCAGAATATTGAAGATATTCAACAGTGATGAAAGGTTTTTTTTATTATATTTATCCTCTTCTGAATCATTATCAACTTTTTATCTAATTAGTTTTCTTCTCCTCTTTGGTCCTGGAAGCTCAGTGGTGGCCTTTATTTTTATTTTTGATATGTATGATTCAATATAGGCCTTGTTATCTTTGCAACACCTATCTTCAAAGGTGGGGAACTATCTATTTCTGACCTTGTCCTAGTCCTTGTTGAAGTATCAACATGTTTTCCTTTACCTTTTTCATCCTTAGATGGCTCTTCTTGTGCATGTTCTTCGGACTCTGTGGCCTCCTCATCTACATTCTTAGTGACTGGTGCATGTTCCTCAATTTCCTCTTCAACCAATTTCTCAATGTCTTCATCAGTGACACCAAATTGTTTCTTAAGATTTTTTACCATTTTCTCCTTTTTCCTACCCATCTTTTCAACTACCGGTCCCATCTCGATTCTAGAATTGGATTCATCACAAGTTCCAAAGCTTGTACCATTTTTGTCCTTAGGCTTGACAATTAAATCCTTGATTTCTTTTGTAGCTATGTCAATATATATCTCATAATCCATGGGTGGTAGCCAAGATGTTCTTGGCTCTACTACTTTGATTAGGGTGGTGTCGATATCCACCAAAAAACAAATTTCATCCTTGAATTTCTCTACAAATTGTACTCGTATCGTTGTTCATCTCTCCATTCTTTCCTTAAATTTTCTAAAATAATCTTCCATGACAGGTAGAAAATTCTTATCTAGGTTATGAATAAATTTATTTATTTGAAAAATAATTGATTGGTTGATATCTAATTCTACATTACTGACTAATGGAAAAAAGTTCTACAAATAGAAGAATGTACCTACCAATAATGAGTTAAATTTGCAAGTGTTTGATCTAGCAACTCTGATAGTTATCATATTCTCTTCTAACTGTCTCAGCATCAACTCCGCTAGGTCGAGTTGCAAACCCTTCTTCATAATCTTATATGCAATTTTGACTGCTCCACATGCAACACTATTTGGTCTACATGATTGGAAAATCTTGTATGCAATAACATATCCACCAAATATCATTTAGGGGTCACTTCTAGTATTTATTCTCAAGTATCTACCATCCCATTCTACTCTGGTCAATTTCTCAATTTTGGTTCTTATCGGGTGCCTTAGGGATTTTACTTTGTCGTTCGTGCAATATCTGGTGACTGCGCATGTATAAAATCCTTTTTTATCTTCATTGGTTCATCCAACCATATCTTCACTTCATGTACACAGCTTAGCACTATTTGTATCCATTCAATTTTAAATTCTTTCAAGAAATATAGGGCATTGGTTAACCCTTTTACTTCTAAGTGCTTGTGATCATCCTTTAGCTTGCAATCAATGAAAAGCTCTTGATAGGTGGACTAGAGTTTAAATTCATTGATCTCATTTATTTTGTAGTGGATGTAAGATCTAACATCTTTCATGAGTAGAGCCTTAGGCAATGTCAAGGAGAACGTGCCCTTGTCATCGGGTTGAGCTGCAACTTCCTGATGAAGTTTCTAATGGGGCTTTGTACATGTCATAGTCTTGGTTAAAATAAACTTCTTATGCTTTTCTTCATTGGTTCAAACATTTTGTGAAGATGATGCCATCATGATTACTAAATTTAGGGTTTTCGACAAACTAGATGCAGAGAGCTTGGTTAGTTCCTAAATTACATGATTTGGTCTCTAACCGTACGTAATGTGCTTATATCTCTTTAAAATTCTTGGATTTTCTCTTCTCAAATCACTCTTCTTTTCTCTTGATCGTTGTGTAAGAAAATGATTTCATCTCCTACGTATTTATAATGAAGAACCTTGTTTGGTGCATTAAATACTTTGTGAGCTACCATTCATTTGACAATAAAATAAATCGGTTAACACTATAGATACCTCGGCTCAGTGAATACTATCAATGCTCGGTTGACTACGCAACTCATTTGTCTCTAACACTTTAACCGACTGGAATTTCTTACTCGGTCCAGCTTAACTGACTAAACGTATTTCAAGTTAATTATAATATATAATATCCTAGTGTGCATCTTAATTCATAGTGATTGAGTATTCACATAATAGATATAAGAAAATATTGTAGGATATAACTGATTGAAATTCAATTCCATACTTACTTGATTTTACTTAGGTGGAGGTGGTGAGATCACCTATTCCAATGGATGAGGTGTCACTGACTATTGTGCTTCGACCATCATTGTAATATTTTTTTGTTCTCCATATTTTATTCCTTACCCTCATAATTTCTTCAATTGTATTTCCATTTGCATTAGTGCTTGGTTTTGGTACTCGGTCTCTGTAGTCTTTACTTAAATGACCGATCTTATGACAGTGCAAACATGTCATACCAGAATTTGTCCAATTTTGAGATCTTCCTCTCCAGTGCATTCTCATACAATTTTTTTCTATATGTCCATATCTACCACATGATGTGCAATTAACCCAATTATTTTAATCCTAAGTGTCTACATTACCTTGTCTTCTTGGTTGATATGTCTTGTTTTTCCCTTTCGCTTTCCAAACTTGCTTCAACTTTGTCCTGCATTCTTGTGATATGTGTCCATGCATGTTGCAAGTGCAATAGTTATTTTCCATATAGTACTTCTTAGGTGACTTATTCCTATTTTATCTACACTCATGTGCTTGATGTCCATACTTATTGCAATTATAACAATAACCATCAAATTTAGGAGTGGATTTGGGAATACTTTTTGCTTTGCTTCTACAAACATTTGATGTGTGGCCTAGTTTTCCATAATGATAGCATGAGATCTTCTTTGACCTTGGATTTTTATAGGCACTCTTTTGTCCAACTTATGTTGATGACTCTCCATGCTTAGTATAGCCTAAACTAGTAGTGTTTTCAAGTCTCCTTTGACTCTTTAGAAATTCATCCACTCTTGTAGTACTTTCATTAGCTTTCTTTATCATCTCATTATGTTGTTGTTGAATATTCACTTCATTCTCTTCTCTCAATTAATCGATGTCTTCTATTTTCTTAGTAAGTTCATTGTTCACTTGGTTGACTTCCTGACTCATGACAACCATCTTATTGTAGATTTAAAAATGATGCATGGTAAGTCTTAGTATTTTAGATTCTTTTTCTTGCATCTTATCAGTCATTTTTCTTCTATCTTCAATAGCCAAATTCATTTTGTGTTCAGCTTACCTTTCAATTGTTCATGACATCAATCATTCTAACCATTTGTGTCTCTTGATCGATCTGCAGTGATTTCACTTGTTCAGTAAGATCTTGTTTCTTTTCAAATAGATCTGATATGGTTCCTCCAAATGCATGAGATATGCTACCAAATCCAAATCTAGATCCTTCAAATGGATTATCTAAGTCTTCTTCACATGATGATTAATCTCATTGTACCGAAATGCCATTTCCTTCCTTTTGACCAGTAACTCTCTCATTTTTTCTTTGGCTTCCTTCAATTGTTCAATGTAGATCTACATATACAATTTCTAATTCTCAATAGTCTTGTCAAGCTTATACCTTTCCATCCTTATATCTTTTCTCTTTAGTGATTAAACTTCCTCAAAAAGAGAACTAGCTCTGATACCACTTGTTGAAATTATGAAAAGGTGTGTACTAAGAGGGGAGGGCTGAATGAGTACCCTAAAAAAAATTCAAACTAAATCCTTGTAAATATGTACTTCAATAACTGATTGTATCATTTCCATTCACCATACACTTAATAACATAACTAAAATGTAAATGTATATAAACAAATCAATAAACCATACATGAAACGGGTGGCTGCAAGAAGTTGGGTGCCAATTTTTTGCAAAAAGTGGAAGTGTTTTTCCTATTTTTCAAAATTTATCTGAATTGATCTCAAAATTTGAGGCACTTAGAGATTGAATCTCGGAAAAATTCATGAATAGAAATTGTAGTACTTGGAGTCTACTTTTCAAATATATAATTTATTTTAATACCCACATGGTATACATTATATTTTGATAGGCATATTTGAAAACCACTTTTTCAAAATGCCTGTTTCAGGACCATACCACATCCGTGTACGGCCACCATATTTTGACACAAATAAATAAATTTTTTAAAATCCTTTTTAGGGAAGATACCTAAGACAGAATATTGATGAGAATATTTTTTCTTATTTTTTTGTTTTGTAAAGTATTTTTTATTAATTTTTAATTAACAATAAAGCTTATTTTTCAAACCTCTCATGTATGGCCACCATAATTTAATATAATTTTTCCTTTTTTCAAAAATTCTTTTTTTTAAATTCAAAAGAATTGAATCTAGATTGATGACATATAATTTATTTTTAAAAATAAATAAAAATTAAAAAGTTATTACAGTTTTAGTGAGTCTCACTATTTTACGTTTATGTACCACTATCAACTAATAAATAATGTAAAAATAGTAAAAACAACCATATTATTATGAAATTTATATTTTTAGAATCGTGATAGTAAGATCTTTAATGAGTTTTTGTTTTGTCAAAAAAATTGATCCAGAAGGGCTTCAAAAAATTACGGTAAGCCTGAAAATTTTTATTCCAATGCCTTAGCCAAAATTTTGGAGGCTAAGACATAGGCTTGGTCTCACCAAACCTATCCCAAACCAAAAATTGAGGCAGAGTGAAAAATCCCACGTGCATATTTTAAGAAACGGGCACCTGTTATTTAAATTCAAAAAACGGGCACCCGTTTCATAAATTTTAAAAAATGAGTTTAAAAAAACATTTTAAATTAAAAAAAAATTAAATTTTTTTTACAAACGGGTACCCGTTTTTCAACAAACAGGTGTCCGTTTCTGGAAAAATGGGTACCCATTTTTTGAATTTCGGATCGGATGTTCGAGCCTAAAACGGGCACCCGTTTTAAAAAAATGGGTGCCCGTTTCAAGCAGCGCAAATTTTCAAGCCGCAGACTTCCGTGGAATTGGCACCCAACTTTTTGCACGTACCCAAACTTCAATACACATGACACATGTATTTTGGTATTGTAGAAACCCTTGTTAGAAGGTAAAAGTTGTGGTAGGGATAGAACCCACAAAGCTTCACTACTACAGAAATAAAGTTGTCGATTAAGTCTTACAAATATTTGATCACTTTTGGTGATCTTACCCTATTAGGAGTACCAATAAGATCAACAAGATCTACCTGGTTAGAGGATTTTAGCATAACTATACAAGTGTGCACTCAGTTAGGAGATATTATAAAAGAACTGTTAAGTCCACTCTATTAGGAGATTTTGAGTTTGCTACAATTTTTAGAGAGTAATAGTGATATATGATCTCTATCAAATATAAGTTAAATTGATGATATCAGATCCATTAAGTAAAATAATGATATCACCTTGATGTGATGAATATGTCCTTTACTCCTCGGTAGCCTTATATCTGTTTTGATAATCTGATTGCTCTATCAAAATCCTTTGAATATTATCCATGTTTGATCTTCATATGTCCTTGAATGCGGCTACTTCTTGATGATACATGTCAAAATGGCATCTTAACAATACTTAAATATTAAACTGATTTGACCTAATTATTATTTTACATTATCTTAGAAAATCTAGGATCAACGGTTCATATGATTAACCTAGATGATCATTACATAGGAATCATCATTTATTAAATGATTACATCCACAATAAATATTCACCTTGATCTTAGTAAACTATTTTCTTGGTCAGCAAAAAGTTGTTCACCTTGAACTATGTGTCATTTCAAACTTTTATGTGAGCTCTAGCTTACTTGGTAAATATCGTCTCTTGGTCTCGGTATTTACTAGTGCTCGATAACCCTGTGTACTCAGTAACCTCTATGCTCGGTGACTACTGCATTGTTATAGTAAAGTGAACTATCTTTCTTTGTTTACTGACTATACAAATGAATACTAATGACAACGCTCAATCCATTTAGGAGTAATAATTGGCAATTTGGCTATGTAGGATATCACGATGTTGTCATTTATGGGAACATATGATCAATATTAAGTCAGCAAGGCCTAAGGATGAAGTTTTGGAATGATGACTTATAAAATTGTCTAAGTATCACAAAATTTATCTATCAGCACAAAGATTATTTTTCTCAATGTATTTCACAAAGACATTTCCAACATGTGCACACTTAGGTATAGATAGTATGGGTGTGTAGATCCTATAGATAAAAGCATGTGACTGTATGACTTCTATGAACAGAGTTATTATTGTTTTGCAGTAACAGCACCAGGTTGAGCCGATAAAACAGA
Organism: Chamaecyparis obtusa; assembly: GCA_027943335.1. Classification (NCBI taxonomy): domain Eukaryota; kingdom Viridiplantae; phylum Streptophyta; class Pinopsida; order Cupressales; family Cupressaceae; genus Chamaecyparis; species Chamaecyparis obtusa. The sequence goes on along the minus strand of BSBK01006179.1, from coordinate 6,374 downwards.
GTAAGGATAAGTAAATAGATATTTTGGGTTAAGGTATTATTTTGTTTAACAAAATAATGACTTAACTAATTAGTGACGATATCCTAGATGTTAACCCTAAGTTGGCAAGAAGTAACTTTATGTTTTGGGAAGCAAGGTGAACTAAAATATTATTTTTGTAATAGCTTGTACAAAGGAAATAAAATTGTAATGTGAAGTTGTAGTAAGTATTGTATTAATGTGTATTGATGTATCATGTGACTTCTTATGTATGATCAGAGTAGTGGGAGTTTGTGATAAGTTTTTGTGAAGAGCATCAAAGGCAAATTAGAATATTGAAGATATTCAACAACAGTGAAAGATTTTTTTATTATCTTTTTGTATTGAATATTACCATTGTAGATTGCATGTTTGGGCAGTGAGCTCATCGTTCACATATACTTTTGTATTTTGTAATACCAACTCCTAACAGGGTTGAGGTTTCTAACAAGGCCTAAGTCCTCTAATAAGGACTGAGACACTATATAGATGTAATAAACTCCTCATAGGGTCAATATCTTTCACAAGATACTTTTGATTAGTGAATCATTTAGTGGGTGCCATCCCCATCAGGGGGTTTCCCTTGGCTAGGGTTTCCTTGTTAACAAATATGGTGTTATGATTTTTATTGTTTTATCATTATGTTTACTGTTCAGTTTAATCGGTTTAGTTTCTTAATGCAAGTTACAAGTTAATTAATAATATCCATACTTGGGAAAAAGTTAAAGTATTTGAAATACTAATTCACCCCCCCACTCAGTATTTCATATTTCTAACACACTATGTATAGTTTAAATACCTATTGAGGATGCAAGAATGTAGTTGTTAAAACTAGAAAAAGTCGAACAAAAAGAAACAGGACAAGATATTGTATTTCAAATTCTATATCCATATGATCCAAAGTTATAAGCAACAAAAAATAGCTTTATTTGTTGATTTTATTATTTTGAGATTGAGACATTAATAATAACATAAATAATGTATATAATAAAAAAAATTAACTATAAAAAATCATATATTTACAACAAAACTCTATGGTGTTATAGAATGTTCAACATGCCTTTTGAACCTATGACTACAATTTATAATATAGACCTTTAAATAAATAGGTTCTAATAGTTCTAAAGTAGCAAGACACATACAATTTTATTAAGTTGCAATCTTACCAAGGATGCTTCTAGAATACTTCAACAATTACTATTAATAATTTTTAAGAGTGTCTATAAATATGAGTGCATTGATTTTATAAAAATGAGCAAGCTTAAAAATTTAAGTTATAAAGCTTTAAGAATCTCGTAGTCTCAAAATTTGTTTTAAGCTTTAACATGAAGACATTCACTTAAACTAATATCTAAAACATAGAAACCTAATTTTTTATACAAGATTTTATTTTATCTCAAAACATTTTTTTTAAATGAAACTATATACTCTAAAAATTAGTCACAATATAATGACTTTTATTAGAAATCCATTAATATCGTCAAACAACCATATCGTCGATATGTTAATACCCTGAACTTATTTTCCTATGAACAAAAGTAGTCCATTGTTTTTATGTTAATATATTTGGTATGAAATCATTCAAACAACGAGACATTGAACAAAAATTAAAAAAGGAACATTTTCCCATGTCAAACAACGTGCCATCAAATATTGATATTTTGTTTTCAACTTTGAAAAAATGTCGGCAACCTATGATATTATTGGTATAATATGTTAGTGTTCTCGATTGAATTTTCCACGATCAATAATATAATGACGGAGTTTGACATTTGAGACTATGGACACGATTGAATGAAAATAAAACTTTCCCATTTTCAAACAACGAGCGAGAAACAATTTATTTTCAACATCGAAAAGAGCCTCTACTTACTTTCTTACGATATTGATAATATGTTTAACAAAATCTGGTTGAAATCAAGTGAACACTTGAGCATTGTCAAGCAACGTGCATATACTCCAAAAAGCTAGTGAATGTGAATACTCCAAAAGCGCGATCTAGAATATAACATTAGAATATCAATATATCACGCAAGTTTATGGAATATCAGTCATTCAAAATAAGACGTAAGTTTATACAGATATTGGCTCATATCAGCCATTTAAAATTTGATGGAGTGGATTACAAGCTTATTCATAACAAAAGAGAAAGCTCCTTCTTGCTCAGAAGAATAGCATTAAACAGCCAAAATGTCTGTAAGTTGCATTACGCCTCTGTCTTCCACAATGGTTGGACAGAAGCTTATACCGCTTGGTAGAGTAGCTTCTATTCAGCGTAAGCCTTTCAGCAGACTTTACCGGCACGCCGCAGTGTTGCTCAAGTTCCAGTCAAAATGGCGTTGATAACCGATGATAAAGGCATAACACGGCGCATTGGCAATCATCACCCCAACTTGTGGGATGATGATTTCCTACAATCCCTCTCAAAATCTTATGACGTAAATTACTTAACTGTGTTTTAAGTTTCTTAAAGTTTCTTACAAGTTTCTATTGTTTTTTTATCTGTTCAGGCTCCCTCTTATGGTGAACGTGCTGAAAAGCTCATTAATGAGATAAAGGACATGTTCAATGCCCTTCATCAAAACTCTTCATCTGCAGATGATCTGTATCGACGTCTTTCAATGGTTGATGATGTAGAACGCCTTGGAATTGATCGCCATTTTAAAAATGAAATAAGAGAACATCTCGACTATGTTTACAGGTTTTCTTGCTTCTTCCATCTAGTAGTTACAACTACATTGTAGAGTGTATTTTTAAGTCTATTTCTAATGCCTAAGAATTCCTTGAATAACAGATATTGGAATGATACCCGTGGCATTGGGTGTGGTCGAGAGAGTCCTTGCGTGGATCTCAACACCACAGCCTTGGGCTTTAGAATTCTTCGCCTCCACAGATATGGCGTCTCTTCAGGTGATATCTGCAATCACTGAATCAAAAGAACTTTTATTTAACTTGCAAGATACATTTAAGATGTTTGGAAAATAGTAAAGATCATTATAAATCTGGTGTGAAGTATTTGTTCAATAATGACCTTATCTATGAAACATCAAATCAAGACAATAGACTAAGAGTTAAAGAAATTTATGAAAAAGAATTCTGACATTTAATAATGACCTTATCTATGAAACATCAACTCAAGACAATACACAAGGTTAAAGAAATTTATGAAAGAGAATTCCACATTTTATATGACAAAATAAGATGAAAGTAGTTAGAGTATATAAGTTTATTATTCAATAGTAACATTTTTTCATTGTATAGAGATTCAACATGATTGATTATTGATATGCAGGAATATACTCAAATAAGTATAATGTATGAATATATGAGTAATAAGATAGTATATATATTTTTAATTTATTTCAAATACATTATTTTTCAATTGATTAAATTTTATTTCAAATTTTGTTAAAACATATTTTTTACGAGGAATAGATTATTATTCTTGAAATTAAATTACAAATTTAAGAAGAATTTTTTTATAAAAAAATTAGATTAAAATTTGTATATGTTTACATTTAAACTATAATAATTCTTTCAAGATTATTAATTGAGTACATGTACACAATAAATACTATTTCTAAAAACTATCAAAAATTAATATTAATATACTTTAGATTATATTTACAAAGGATGAACTTGTTTCTAACTTGATATTATATCAAGTATGTTGCAACAGTTCAAAAGTAAAGATGGACAATTTTTGTATAATCAATCGATTGAGGAGGAGCTAAGAAGCATTCTAAACTTATTTCGAGCTTCACTCATTGCATTTCCCAAGGAGCAAGTTTTAGATGATGCCAAAGCCTTTTCTACTTCATATTTAAAAAAAGCTCTAACCAATATTAATAATACCAATCTTTCGAAAGAGGTATCTATATCTATTAATATTATTTTTAGATTGGCTATAAATCAATTTATCAATTGCAATTCTAATATATGTGGTGTAACAGATACAATATAATCTAGAGTATGAATGGCACACTAATGTGCCTAGGTTGGAAGCAAGGACATATATTGACATATATGGAGATTCCAAGACTACAACAAGTAATTTTACTACCTTATAACATGCCCATCTTCCCTAATTCAAAGAATAGAATTTTTTTTTATTATAAAATATTAAAGCTTTTTGTTTTATATAAATTATTTTTGTGTATTTTAAGTTTTATTGAACATCTCTAAAATAATTTAACATTGTAAATTTTAAATTGTTGTAGTATTTTCAAATCAAACCTTTTAGAACTCGCCAAGATAGACTCCAATATGATCCAATCAATTCAACAGAAAGAGCTTCAAATTCTCTCAAGGTAAAAAAATATTGTTATGTAAGAGATTCTATTAGATTGAAAATTATATTATTTATGACATAATTCATAATCAAATTGATGAAAAATTATATTGATTCAACAATGGGTGTGCATTACAGATGGTGGGCAGAGTCTGGTCTAGCTAAACTAGAGTTTGCTTGCCATCGCCATGTGGAATTTTACTTTTGGGCAGCTGGAGGGTGTATTGAGCCAAAATATTCTACTTTTAGAATTGGGTTTGCGAAGATGGCTACGTTTGTCACTTGTTTGGATGATATTTATGACACTTATGGAACAATAGATGAAATTGAAATCTTCACAAAAGCCATTAAGAGGTATTTATTTTCTTATATTAATAAAATTGGGAGATATAAATGAAAATATTAAACCATATATATGCCAAGAATCTAGTTATTTATATAGGGATCATGGTGTCCACGTAAAAATCTACACATTAATGATACTATATCATAATTTATAATGGGTAGATTATAAATGGGTTTAGTTTTTTATATTTCTCATGTACTTTCTAGAGAACATCTCTCTTTACATTAATATATACATTTGAACATTCTAATATATTGATGTAGTGATAGATTGAGAGATAGGTAGATATTATGTTAATATATTATCTTTATCTTTATGAAAGGTGGGATTTTAGCATACATGGATGGACTTCCAGAATTTACAAAGTTGACAATCAAGGCCTTTGCTGAAGGTGTGAGGGACATGGCTCGAGAGGCTGAAAAAACTCAAGGCAGAGACACACTTGACTATGCGCGAAAAGCTGTATGATTTTACAAATATTTAATTTTAATACATTTAACTAATATTCTATTAGTATAAACTGTATAGAAAAGAAATTTAGCTCAACTAAGATACTCATTTCACTAATTTATTTAGTCTTAAATACAACTTGAAGACTATTTATATTTATTTAAAATATGAACCATCATAGAAATTGAATATATGCATACATATACATAACTGTACATATATATACATACATACACACACACACACATATAATATATACATAAATGTATATATATATATATATATCTATGTATATATATATATATATATATATGTATATATATTATATATATATATATATATATGTATATATATATATATATATATATATATATATATATATATATATATATATATATATACATATATAGATATATATATACATATATAGATATATATATACATATATATACATATATAGATATATATATACATATATACATATATAGATATATACATATATATATATATACATATATATATGTATATGTATATGTATATGTATATGTATATGTATATGTATATGTATATGTATATGTATATGTATATGTATATATATGTATATATATATACATATATACATATATACATTATATATACATATATACATATATACATATATACATACATATACATATACATATATATATACATACATATACATATACATACATATATACATACATACATATATATATACAGATATATATATATATATACATACATATATATATATATATATATATATATATATATATATATATATATATATATACATATACATACATATATATACATATATATATACATACATATATATACATATATATATATATATACATACATATATATACATATATATATATATATACATACATATATATCCATATATATATATATACATATTATATATATATACATATATATACATACATATATATACATACATATATATATATAGTATATATATATATATATATATACATATATATACATACATATATATACATACATATATATACATACATATATATACATATATATATATATCTATATATACATATATATCTACATATACATATACATACATATACATATACATATACATATACATATACATATATATATATATATATATATATATATATATATATATATATACATATACACACACACATATATATATACACACATATATGTATATATACAAGTATATGTACACACATGTAT